>JAKOGI010000687.1:0-45000 GCA_029747015.1 Carnegiea gigantea
ACACACGTGTGTGTGTGTGCGCGCCCGCACATGCGTGTGTGTAGATGTGTGTGTACAAAGTGACTTATCCAAAATTTCTTGTCCTAGTGTGAATTTAAAATTAATATTTGATTATTATCACATTTTTAATTGTAATTTGACATCTTTATATTCTAGAATTTCAATTGTATCATGATGACCATTGTTCAATTTTTCCAGAATTGAGTTCTATTGGGTTAATTCTCGAACACTTTTCTTAAGGTCTTTGTGTTTGGATATGTACCTTTGTCCTAAGTTAGCAAAGATAATTAAGGCGTCAATTAACTCTTCTTTAGAATATTCATAAAAGGCTGCGGCATATGCCTCATCTGAGCTTTCATACTAAGTTTTTTCATTGTCTTGTACATCTTTGGTCATTAGGAAGATGTTATCTACGTGCTCTTCATCACCTTCACTATCACTTGTTTCGCTATCACTCAATGCAATGACCATTACCTTCTTGTTATCTTTCTTTGTCTTGAATTTTCATTTTTTTCCTATCTTTTGGATCAAATGGCAGTCCTTCAATAAATGACGTCGCATGCCACAACTATAACAAGAGCTAATGTTAGTAGCAATCTTATTAGGAAACTTACCTTCTGAGGCTTTTTCATTTCTTTTAAATGTAGATCATGTATGGTTGAACACTCTTTAGTTGAACCTTTTCTTTAGTCTCATTTTTATTTAAACCTCATACGACCAAAGAGAATGTTTCTTCATTATGGTCATTAGGTTCTTCCTCACCTGAAGTGTAATATTCTTTTGTGACTTTTAAGGCTATTCCTCCCTTGGAACTTTTTCCCTCGTTTTTTTGAGGTTGATCTCATGTGTTAGAAGCTTTCCTAGAAGACCCTCTAATTCTAACTTCCAGAGATCCTGCATTTCCTCAATTGATGTGACCTTTGGACCCACTTGCTCTTTGGGAGACACTTGAAGGATCTTTCTCATCATTTTTTCGTTGGAGTAGGTCATACTACGAGACTTCAAATTGTGATACTGGTAAATCAAGTGAACATATCTTTGTTAGATTCATGCGACTACATCTTGAATAGTTCATACTAGTGTAGGTATATGTTCATTTTTGCTTCTCGAACTTGGCTTGTCCCTTGATAGGTGACTATCAGTTTATTCAAATCTGTTTAACTGTATCACAACTAGAAATTCAATTATATTTGTTAGCATCAACACCATAATAAAGCATATGGGGATGTTTGATTGTTGGTTTTTTCATTAGCTTTTTGATACAAAATGGCTTTTTGAAGGCTTTTGGTTGTTTTGACCTAGTCAAAAAAGCCAATTTGATTTTTGGTAAACTGCTTTGTATAATTGCTGTTTTAGCTCAAAAAGCCAATTTTCAAAAAGTCAAAATGAGTAGCTTTTTGTAAATGGCTGTTTGTATAAATGATAAAAATGCCCCATGTTTTATTAAATTAGAAGACATGCCATTAGTCAAAGTAAAAATCCTAGTACTCGTCATTTAAATTACAAGGCATCCTATGAGTAGTTAAGATGAGTAGCTTTTTAGATTAACTTGAAGTTAGTAGTAACATTTGATATTACATTTATTGGAATATAATTTAATGAAGACCAAATCATTTGAAATTCTGACAAATTTTAATTTGTAAAAGACAAAGAAAAAGATCTTGAAAAGACAAAGAAAAAGTTAAAAAAAATCATATAAATTTCAAATCACAACCAAAAAAAGACCTTAAAGGAATAATAAAATAAGGTTGTAAGATGTAGGTATCACATGAATGCATATAAATTAAAAATGAATAAGATAAATAATGAATACATATTAATATGAAAATAAGGTTCCAAGCATTGAATTAATTTTTATATATGACATAAATTAATTTATGTCATATATAAAAATTAATTCAATGCTTGGAACCTTATTTTGATATTAAATATTTAATTATTTTTGAAAATAAAATAAAATGGCCTATGTTCAACTACAAAGCAATGTAGAGAAAGGGCATAAATGAAATTTTAACAAACAACCTTTTCAGAAATAGCTAATTTTACCAAATATTTTTTTTCTAGAAATAGGTAATTCAAACAACTAATGTAAACTGTCAATTCAAATAGCTAATACACAGCGACGTTGCAATGAGCTTGGGCATCAATTAGGCTTAGTCCCCGCCTAGAGTTATTGAACCCTAGGCTTCAACTCTCTTCTTCTCTTATTAGGATGAACTATTTTTCAAACATCTTAGATCCTCCCACCCAAGATTCTAATTTTTAAATTGACCTCTCGATTTAAGCTTGAGGGAGTTGACCACACAATGCCTAAGTTCACAACCTAATAATACTCTTGACGTTACCACACTACTTTAACCTGAATACAACTTTTTGAAATAATAGCTCAAGCAAGAATTACAATGTGTAAGCTCATTGGTGCCTTGAACTTGATAAAGCTTCTCTTATTTATAATCACATTGGCCATTGCTTTGCTTGTCTCAAAATGGAAGCAATCTTGAAATTTTAAGTGTCAACTTCGATTGATTTGCAAGAGATGATCACATATAATCAAATCCTTTTGACTTCCTTGTTTAACGTGATCTACAAGATATCATTAAAGCATGACAAATATCACAGTAATGTATGCATATTAATTCATGACATAATGTTGACATGTGTATCCATAATAATATGAAAAAATCAATATGATTTTAGCCTTCACTAAAAGATATAACAGGCATGTTATTCAAGCTTATTAAAGTATCTTTACAGTATGGCAGACATGAATTACAGAGCCATGGAAAGATATTAATCAATCATTATGATTTAATCAATTTGTGATTTTTACAAAGCATTATCATGATATTATCTATGAATGGCAATCATGATCTTCACAATGATGTTTCATCAAGACATGATATGCAATCATATCTTATGGAAGGAACTAAACAAAGATCCAGTAATAATATAACATATTAATCTCAAGATATGATCTCATGCTTAATAAAAGATGATCTCACATATAAATAACCTAATATGATTTCCTGACTAACTTGTGTTTTAAAACTCAAAACTTAATTTTATGCTTAGTCACTCAAGTAACAGTCTTGGAGATTTTATTATAAGATCACTTTTGTGATGATTAATAAATCACAATCTTAACCAAATCAGATCCACTAATATTAATTAGTGATAAGATTCTTTCAACCTTAATTTAATCTCACTAGTTTCTATTATTACGTTTGAGCAAGAGGTAGATATGTTTTGCTGGGATAAATGTATCATGTATGCTTATTTGAATTAATTCATTTTCTATGCCAACTTACTTTCTTAGTTCATTAATTTTATATTTCATTGAAATTGTATAACCACCAACCCAAGAGAGTTAACAATCTCCCCTTTTTGATGGAAGACAAAATTATCTGTCTAATGCATTTAGGCTTATTAAGACAATAGGTTTGATGATCAACCAAGAAATATATGATGTCATAATTGCACATCATAGCATGATTATCATGATCATATTATATAGCTAGCATATCATGTAATTAGCATATTGATACACTACACTTCTAAATAGCAAACATACTTATTTATTCTAGCATAATATTATAATGTAGTATGCCAAGCATACTAACATACCTAGTGATTTCTCCCACTCTTTCATCGAAAAGGAGGGAAAGAAGGTGTAAAAGAGAATGTTTGAGCATAATTTTTTGGAAAACAACACCAATCAAGAACGAACAATATGAACACTAGTTAAGAGGCAATGTACAAAATTAAGCTTGCGAGGTTTAGCAGTTTTGGTAATGAGGCGATCAATAAGAACATGGACCTGAGTCATCTCTTCTTCAGTTAAAGCAATAGCCTTAGAGGCATCCTTGTGAATGGTGGCCACGATGCCAACAACGTCATTGACTTTGAGCTGCATTACGACAGTTTGGTGGTGAAAGTGATTCTAGAGACCAGAGATAGTGTTCTGGATAAGGGTCTGGTTGCCTACAATACCTTCAATGCGATAATGTTATTGGTTCACTATAGAGGTTAAGTTATCCAAGGTCGTCTGTAAGGTAGTGAGTTTTCCCTCAAGATACCTAGGCCAGTCATGAACACATGGGGCAGCGAGTGTGAAAGTACCATAGAGATATGGGTGGCAGAGATAAGCCTGGTGTAGGCAGGCCGAGAGAAGCAAGGGTAGCTAGCGTGGGAGCGATGACTAGGTCAGCTATGGTGGTGTGTGATAGTGGGGATGATGGTGACGGGAAGCTGATGGTGGTGGTGTATTATGGGGTTTGTGATGCTGATGGTGACAACGTGTTGGCCACAAGCAGTGAAGATAAAGTTTTTTCAGACTCAGAATCAGGAATATCAACATCGGTGGGTTGGGTTCGAGTATGTACTGACTTGACATATATCCGGGCACTTCGCTAGAGTGGGTCTGAGCAGGTGGTTTGGGTTGAGGATTTTTTAATTTTGGGCATATCTGGGGAAGATTTTGGTGAGGAATGGGCTGATTGGCTCTCATGGTATGTGGGTGCCATGGGTGCCTTCGTTGAATCTTGCAAGGTTGAAGGTTGAGATATTGGAGGAACGAGGATGTGCGTATAGCTTTGTATTAAGGAATTGGAGCTATATATTTCGAATTTGGGACTTTGAGGAGATACCTTCAGTTCATATTTTTGGAAAGAATTTTATCAATGTTTTGAATTTGGGAAGGTGAGAAATATTGGTGAGGGGCATGCTATTGAAGGTGTGAAACATAGATGATTTCTCTGTTCTTAGACCTAAAAAGAGGAGACAGAGAGACAATGAGAGAGAAGGAAACTAGGTGAAAGAAGGAAGATGCCCAATTCAATATTTCTAGCCGAAAATAATGAAAAAGCAAAGGAGAAGATAGATGAACTTAATTTTGGGAGGGTTTGTGTGGGTTTGTCAATGTTTTGGTTAAAAACTTATTTTTTGGTATGCTTAAAATATTGTTGTCATGAATTTTTCTGGCTCCTCTGCAGCTCAATTATGCATGGTCAAGCCAATAAGTTCTCTTTGAAAACTTTTATTTTCGGCTATGCTGCTTATTTGGATCGAATAGGGGTCATCTTTTAAAAAAAATTCCAATGAAGAGAAATTATTGATTAATTTTCTTCGAGTGAATTTGGTTAATTTTGTTCAATCAAATTTGCTTAATTTTGATTTGTCCTAGATTCATTTCAAGGCATTGAAATTGAATTTTTCAAGCCCTACTAGTTGAATCTAGGTATGATGTCCCATACTTGATTGACCAAACTTGTTCACTTTCTTTCACTGCTTTTCTATAGTCTTGAATTCTGATCATCTTATAAGGTGCTTGATTAGTAATTCTTGCGACGTACATCAAGATCCGAATTAGTCTTAAGGGAAGGCTCCCCTGAATTTATGCATCAATGTTCAGCATGCCAACTTCTTGAGGAACACAATTAGAGCAATCTTCACCATATGGTTTTGTAAAAATGTTGGCCAATTGAAAATCCGTAGGCATAAATTTTAGTGTTACATTTCCTTTTTTCCACATGATCTTGAATAAAATGATGATGTACAACAATATGTTTAGTTCGAGAATGTTGTACGTAATTTTTCGTGATGTCTTTGGCACTTTTATTGTCACATTTTTTGGAACTTCTTTGGGACTGATGCCCAACTCACAAATTTGTTGGATAATCCAAAGTAATTGTCCAAAGCATGCACCAAAGACAATGTATTCCACTTTTGCCATCAAAAGGGCAACGGAATTTTGTTTCTTACAATGCCTAGGTACTAAGCTTTGTCCAAGAAAATGACAAGTACCAGTCGTACTTTTTCTATCTACTTTATATCCTGCATAATCAGCATCGGTATATCCAACTAAAGAAAAATCTTTCCCTTAAGGGTACCATAACCCAAGATTTTTATTACCTCCTAGATGTCTAAATATACTTTTTACACTCGTCAAATGAGACTCTTTAGGAGAGGCTTGAAATGCAGCAAACAGACATTCACTGAACATGATGTAAGAACAACTAGCAGGAAGAAAAAATAGAGACTCAATCATTCCCCCTTATAGGCCTTTTCATTAAAAGGTTTACCATCTTTATCTAGATCTAGTTTTTCATTAGTGTTCTAAAATGTTTGGCTTGATGCATTTTATATTTCTTTAGTAACTCATTGGCATAGTTAGCTTGATTTTCATTAATAAGAAATTTCATCCTTACATTATTTAATTTGAAGAATAAGGAAAAAATTAGCTCTTCCATCCTGCTCATTCAAATTCTTTACTCATAAGAGCAAAAAATTTTTCACAAAGAGCATTGTTAGTGACTTCAAATAGTATGTCATCCACATAAATTTGAATAATTATAAAATCATGTTCTTTGGTTTTAATAAAAAGAGTTTTATAAGTATTCCTTTTTAAATTGATTTTCTAAAACTATAGAGGGCTTGTTTATAGATATGATTTGGAAAATTTGGATTTTTGAAACTTGGAGGTTGTTATGCATAAACCTCTTCTTGTAAATATCCAATCAAGAAGGAACATTTTACATCAATTTGATATAATTCTAATCGTGTAATAGAGGCAAAAGCTTCATCAAAATCAATACCTTCTTTTTGATTATATCCTTTAGCTGCTAATCTGGCTTTATTCCTTATTACATTTTCGGCTTCACCCAATTTATTTTCTAAAGACCCAATTTGTTCCTATGACGGGATGGTTTGGTCGAGTAGTAAATGTTCATACTTGATTTCTTTTGAATTGATTAAGTTCATCTCGCATGGTAATTATCGAATTTGGGCCCTTAAGAGGTTCTAAGTGGTTCTTTGGTTCTACATGAGATACAAATGCAAAGAAGGAACAACAATTATGCAAGGATGATGGTTTCTTACCCCTGAAGATATGTCTGTCAAGATATTGTCAATAGGATGATATGACATATATTTATAACTTCTTTAGGGCTCTTGAGTTGCCTCTTCTTGTGTTTCATTAGATGGAAAACTTATCTCATTGGTAGGTTGCTCTTCTTCTTAAGATGGAATTTCATCTCCCCGATTTGCATTCCTTTGGTCGAGTTATAAGTTTCTATACTTGATTTCTTTTGAATTGATTAAGTACATATTGCATGAAAATTATCTAATTTGAGTCGTTAAGAGCTTCTAAGTGGTTGTTTGGTTCTATGTGAGATACAAACACAAAGAAGGCACAAAATTTGTACAAGGATGAACAAGTTCTTACCCTTGTAGATATGTCTATCAAGAGATTGTCCATACAATTATAAAATGTATATTTATATTATTTGTTTGGGGTTCTTGAGTTGCCTCTTCTTGTATTTTACGAGAGGGACAACTTTTCTCATTTGCAGGCTGCTCTTCTTCTTGAGATAAAATTTCTTCTCCTTGATTTGTATCGAGAGATTTTTATGAATTATCTTTAGTGACACTTGCTTCTGTTGACTTTTTTTCCTTCATCATTGATGAACTTCTATTTTGTCATATTTTTAGCCTCTATTTGACCCAGTTCCTCCCCCGTTTTCACGTTTAATTGCATTAAGGGAGAGTCAAATCGGCCTCCTTCTGCATACTTTTCACTTATACAGCATCTTTCGGTATTTTCAGGAACTTTATCAAAGAAACAGAAAGATGAACAATATTCAGCAGAAAGGAGCGCCAAGGAGGCGACTTTGAGTCACGAAAAAGCGTTGCATAGAAGTCCCGGGAAATCGGACACACGCGGCACAACCGAACGGCGAAAAACGAACAAGCCAACCGGCCGCCACATGACACGGCCTGACCGTGCCACGTGGCACGACCATGCCACATGGCACGGTGTGGCCGTGCCACGTGTCGCGGCCGGCTGTGCTTGGTTCGTCCTCCTTTTGTGGTACCGGCAGAATTTTGGCATAGGGTCCCTGGGCCGCCGAGCACGACCGTGCCACTTTAGCGACTCGCGAATAAAGCCTCGGGCACGAGCAGTTCGAGGGCATGCTTAATTCATGCTTTAGTTTTTGTTCTAGTTTTCTCTCAAAAAGCTTTCCTCTAGGCGATTCTTAGGTTTATTCTAAATATTGAATATTTATACTTTCGATTGTACTTTTGGATTGAAGGCTTGGTTCTACCTTAAATTTATGCAGTTTATTTCAGGTTCTCTCTCAATTCTTTCTTCCTCTTGTTCTTTAATTGTTTTAGGTTTGAGTATAATGTCGATTGATTTGGATTGTATGATTGTTGTTCCAAACATGGTTATAGGCTAAATCCTTCAACTTAGGTTGGGATTAACACCGAATATGTATTGTTGATCTATGAACTAGCTCAATCCATGCTTTCCCTTTGTTTGTAATTGCGAATTCTACTATGCACGCCACCTGTTCGATGAAATGCTCGAAAGAACATTCATCCTTTTTATTGGGGTTTAGGGGAGCGTTGAGAGATGGAGCCTTTACCTAGTGCGACTTAGTACACGATTAGGGTTTTAACATGAGAATAGTTAAGCTTTAATTGGGATTTGAGATTGTAGATCTTGTAATCCTTCGACTTTTAGTCCCATGAAAATAGGCGACTATGGTTCTACGATTAGTCTTCGACCCTTGAGAGAGGGAGGAGATGGGCTTAATTGGCAATCTATCCATTCGTGATGCATGCTTAGGATTGTTTGATTGGGTTAGTATCTGATTCACCAGCATATTCGTGCCATTAATTCCAACCTAGGTGCATTCCATTCTGCTGTTTGATTCACTGTTTAATCGTCTAAATTCCTTAGTTTAATTCTCAAAAACCCTTATTGTGATCACCTAGCTTGAGTTGTCTAATTAGTTCCGGTAATTGAAGCCAAGTTCCCTATGGATTCGACCCGTACTTGCCGGTTGCTAGCTACGGCTACGCCGTGCACTTGCGGTAATTAAAATTGCTAACAATCATCACTGTGCTTGTTTAGGTTTATATCTTGTACAAATGAGTCACTTAATTTACAATCATTGTATTCATTCAAAATTATGTGGATACTTTGTTCTACATTCTTAGTATGGTTATGGTAAATTCTATATGTCTTGCTATGTATAGAATAACCTACAAAAATTCCTTCATCACTTCTAGCATTGAATTTATATAAGTTATCATTGTCATTATTGTGGACAAAACATTTACATCCAAAAAGTTGAAGGGAGGATACATTAGGTCTATGACCTTTCAGTAATTCATGAGGAGTCTTTTTTAATTCAAGACAAATCAAGCAACAATTCAGAACATGATTTGCGGTGTTTACCAGTTCAGCATAAAAATTTTCAGAATCATTACTTTCACACATCATTGTACGTGTCACATATCCTCTAAAGTGAGATTTGTTTCTTTTAAGTACACCATTTTGTTAAAGTGCAAGTGGTGTTAAAAGGTTGAAGGTAGGATACATTAGGTTTATGACCTTTGAGTAATTTATGAGGAGGCATTTTTCATATAGGATGAATCAAGCAATGATCTAAAACATGATTTACAGTGTTTACCCCTTCAGTGCAAAAATTTTGAGAATCATTACTTTCACACATCATTGTACTTATCACATATCCTCTAAAGTGAGATTTGTTTTTTCAACTACACCATTTTGTTAAAGTGTGTGTAGTGTTAAAAGGTTGAATGTAGGATACATTAGGTTTATGACCTTTGAGTAATCTATGAGGAGATGTTTTTAATATAGGATGAATCAAGCAATGATTCGGAACATGATTTACAGTGTTTACCACTTCAGCGCAAAAATTTGAGAATCATTACTTTCACGCATCATTGTACGCCTCACATATCCTCTGAAGCGAGATTTGTTCTTTCAACTACATCATTTTGTTAAAGTGTTCATGGTGTTGAAAAATTGTGAGCAATTCTACAATTGTCACAAAATTTAATTAATAATTTTTGATCAAATTCTCTACAAAGCTCACTTCTAATGAACATAATTGATGAATAATTATAAACTTGTAATTGTTTCCAAATTTTTGAAAATTCTGTAAACTTCTCGTTCTTTTCTTTTAGAAAAGAGACTCATGTAAATCGAAAATAGTCATCTATAATTACACGAATATATTTGCTATGTCCTAACTAGGTATTGGTATAAGTCCACATGAGTCCATATAAAGAAGTTCTAATGGTTTAGATGTACTGATACTATTCTTTGACTTTAAAAAACTTGCACATTGAAAGTCGATATACTAACTCATTTTTTGCTTGTTCTTTAATGGTATGCATGCTTGCATGTCATAATCTACGTTGTCATAACCAATCATTGCCACGATGTGAGGCTTTAACATATGATAAATTTTGTGAAGACATGTTATCAATGTCAATTGCATACACATTTTCAATTCAAGACCATAGAGACTGATGTTTTTGGATTTTTATTTTGAACCATGAAACGTGTTGAGGTAAATGTCCCAACGTTTCCTTTATCATATAGTTAAGACATACTTAGAATACTAAATTTGAAAATATCAATAAGATAGACATTATCAATAGAGTTTGAGCTATCTTTACCAATCTTTCCAATGCCAATTATTTTACCCCTACCTTCATCTCCAAAAGTAATGCTTCCATGCTGCTTTTGTTCAATTTCAGTGAACAAAGAAGCAGTTTCACTCATACTTCTTGAACATCTGTTATCAAGGTACCAAAAGTCTCGTCCGAATTTCAAGCACACCTGCCAAATAGAAAATCATACTTTTCTTCTACTTTTGACATTAAATCTGGTTTCAAAATGTTCAGCTACAATGATAGGTGGTCTGGTTCATCAGAACCCATATTTGAACAATCTTTGAAGAAGGTTTTCTAAGTGGACATGAGTGCAATTTGGAACAATAATTAAAGTTGTAACATCCTTTTTATATGGAGTAAATTTAACGAATAAATTCTTGTAAGTTTTCTTTTTGTTGGACTAATTATATCCAATTCCCCCTTCACTAAAAGTCACTTTTGGGTACAAAATTTTCTCATCCTAATGTGAATTTTAAAATTACTTTTCCTTATTCTCATCACATTTTGTTTGTAATTCCACATTTTTATCTTCTAGAATTTCAATTCTATCATGAAGATCATTGTTTAATTTTTCCAGAATCGAGTTCTTTTGGGTTAATTCTCTAAGGCTTCTCTTAAGGTGTTCATATGTGGATGAGTAACTTTGTTTTACAATAGCAAACCTTATTAAGTTATCAATTAACTCCTCTTTAAAATATTCATAAAGGGTTGAGACATTTGCTGTAAAGCTTGTCGTACAACTGCAAATTAAACCACTACTTTGATTTATAAATAAAATTTATAGTATATGAAAGTGGTGATCAAGCCCATAAGGAAAGGATAATAATAAGATAGTTTGAATCCAATTAAATTTACTACTCTTTTATATTTTACTTTTTTCATTTAATAGCTAAAGCAAATCAAATTAAACAAAAAAACGTGAAACATTATTCAATAATACTCCAAAATATTCTAAGCCTAGTTATGAAATAAAAAGAGCAAATTCCTAACCTAAATATTCTGGAAAAATAAAAATAGAAATAACCATACAATATTAAAATTAAAATTAAAATAGAAAATAACAAACCACAAATTACATCCAAAAATACAGACGATCACTTAAACTAATATGCAAAGACTTAAATTTATAGCCCCAAAAATATATTTAATTATTTTCATAAAAATAAAACAAAAAATAGTTGCAAAAAATACTAATAGAAAATGAAATCTAAAATTTAATAACTAATAAATTCCATTAAAACTACAAAAATAAATAAAAATTAACCAAATTATAAAACCTAGTTCTATATACTTATTCAAACTCTAAACATGTAAATCTAAAATTAAAAAATATCATTTTTAGATTTATTAAAATAAAAACCTCCATGTATCAAATTCACAAAATAACTCTAAAAAATCATCAAATAATTGCAAAAAATTTAAAAATTAAATAATAGTAGATTTAGACTCTATCTAAACCCTAAAGTGCCATAAAATGTAGAAAAACACAAAAGAAACTATTTATAACCTAATTTCTAACAAACTGACAAATCATAACAAAAACAAAATAGAAAATTAGTCTGAAAATTAAACCACACTAAAAATCAAAATATAATTAATCTAAAACTACTAAGACACACCTAAAGGACTACTCTTTGGGGGGGGGGCAAATGAGAAGTAATGTTGAAGTCTATAAATTTAAGAATTCAAGTTAACAAACTAAAGAAATCAACTAAAAAGCAAACAAATAATTATCAAAGACACCAAATTTGAGAGAACACTTAGAATAATCTATATTTACCATGAAGATAAATGTTTATCATCAACAAACAAATAACTTTTTCATGAGAGAGACTTTAGAAGATTCCCACGAGCAAATCTTCCTCGTTCTTTCTTAGATTATAATTTACTTAGGTCCAACCCTAATATAAACCCTGCTATTTTGATAAGCTGGAGCCAGTGTATGATCTTAATTAAAATAGAGCATTAAGTATTAGGAAAATATCATCTAACAATTTATAACCAATTTTTCAATAAATTGATTTAACAAAAATCTATAACAATTTTCTAACTACAAGAAAAGGGGTTAAGTCATCCATGATCAATTAGAATGATACTTGCACATAAAAGACTAAAACTTACACATACTATGCCTTTTAATTATCATATGAATTCATATTAAACTAATTAGCATGCATTTTAATTAATCTAACATAAATATCATGAATGATAAACACAAATCATTATAGAATCATGGAATAAAAATTAATGACACAATAATGCACAAACCTGGTTCTAAAATAATTAATTGGCATCGTTTCAAATAGATTATGCTAAGTAGATAAACTACTTAATCATATTATAAATAAAATCATATAAAATATCCAAACAATTCATGTTTGATAACAAACTAAACTAATAAAAATAAAAATAATAATACTTTAAGAGATAAGTGAATGATGATGATGAAGTTGACACTGACGATGATTATGCGTGATGTTGATGTCGGTGAACAGTGATGTGTGGAGTGGTGATGAATGATAAAGTTGATAAATGTAGAAGACGATGGGCCGTGAAGATGATGGATGGGCAAAGGAAGATGACGGAGTGTGGCATTGATGGGTTGATGGAGGCATGTATGAAGATGGATGAAGGCAAGACGTGTAGGGGATTCTATAGCATGAATAATCTAAATAGGGTTTTCCAAGGTTCTTTCCCTCTAACGTTTTTTATTTCTTCTCCAAGCAGGACTAGTAATCCGCTAACCCTAGTCCTCTAAATCAAGCATTATGAAGATAAATATTTTTCATAAATCATTAGTTTTTGACTGGCTTGATAAATCTCCTTAAAAGTCTTTCGATAAATAAAACACGAATTTCGACATATTTTCTTCTCCTATTCACTTTATTAGTGCTTAACCTAAAAAATAGATAAAATAAACTAAACTAAACAAACTATTATATATAATATAAGCAAATAATTATTAAAAACAAACAAGAATTATGGCTTAACATCTGCCTCATCTAAGCTTTCATACTAAGTTTTTCCATTATCTTGTTCTTCTTTAACCATTAGGCAGATGTTAGTTACTTGCTCTTCATCACTTTCACTATCACTCCATGCAGAGATGATTGCCTTCTTGTTATCTTTCTTTATCTTGAATTTCCATTTTTTGCCTATCCTATGGATCAAAGGGTAGTCCTTCAACATCTGACCTGACATGCCACAACCATAATAAGAGCTAACGTTAGTATCGTTCATATGACCTGGATTTTTAATTTTTTTAAAATGTAGATCGTCCTTGGTTGAACCCTCGTTGTTTGAACTTTTGCTCCAGTCCTATTTTATTGAGACCTCACACAATCAAAGAGAATGCTTCTTCATCATGGTCACTAGGTGCTTCTTCATCTAAAGTGTAATATTCTTTTGTGACTTTTAGGGCTATTCCTTTCTCAGAACTTTTTGCCTCGTTTGGATCTCATGCATTAGAAACTTTTCTAAAAGATCATCTAGTTCTAGTTTTTGAGATCTTGCGCTTCCTTACTTGTTGTGACCTTCGGGCCCCACTTGTTCGCTAGGAGACACCAAAGGATCTTTCTCACCATTCTTTATTGGAGCAGGTCTAGCCAAGAGACTCCATTTTATTTGTGATGTCGGTAAATTGAGTGAACATATCTTTTATGGATTCATCTGACTGTATCTTAAATAGTTCATACTGGCGTATGTACATGCTCATTTTTGTTTCTCAAACTTGGCTTGTCCCTTCATAGGTTACTATATATTTGTTCCAAATTTGTTTAGCCATATCACGAGTAGAAATTTGATTATATTCGCTAGCATCTAAACCACAATAAAGAATCTGCTTTGCTCTGGAGTTCTTAGTGGGATCCCAATCGGCACCAGTATATTGATCCTTTGGTTTTCCGACTTCTTCTCCCTTGTCATTTTTTATTTTTCGGAATGGTATAGGGTCCATCGTTTACAATCTCCCACAGTTTCATATCTATAGATTTAATAAATATTTGCATAGCATTTTTGCAATAAGAAAAATTAATTCCTTTGACATAGGGGGTTTAATAGTAGATAAACCCTCAATATTGACATCTCCTAAAAAACCCTTGATTGTCACCTACTTGACTATTAAGTCAAATGAAATGTGGGATTAGCTCTGATACCAATTAATTCATATTGCTCTAGAGGGAAATGAATAGAGTGATTACAAAAGTAAAACTAAATGTGAAAATAGATATAGAAATTAAAAATAGACAATGGGCAATAATATTTTAATGAGGCTAAACCTCAATTAGACTTAGTTCTTGCCTAGAACTATCCAACTCTAGGATTCAGTTCTGTTTTTTTCTTATTAGGATGAACTTGCAGACAAAAATCTTGGAGGCTCCTCACTCTCAAGATCCCAACCCTTAAATGAAGCTCTCGATTTAATTTTAAGAGAGTTGACCTCACAACTCCTAAGTAGACATCCTACTAATATTATTTA
Source organism: Carnegiea gigantea (assembly GCA_029747015.1). Lineage (NCBI taxonomy): Eukaryota > Viridiplantae > Streptophyta > Magnoliopsida > Caryophyllales > Cactaceae > Carnegiea > Carnegiea gigantea. The sequence goes on from JAKOGI010000687.1 coordinate 14,972, forward strand.
TCTCACCAGACAACTTAACCTCAATGCAAGTTTTTAGGATAATAGCCTGAATAAGAAATGCAATGTGTAAGCTCAACACTTTGATCACTTGAATCAGTGCCTTGGACTTACTCGAGCTTCACTATTTATAGTCACGTTGGCCTTTGCTTTACTTGTCTCAAAATGGAAGCAATACTGAAATTTGAGTAGGCGTCATCATTGATTGATTTGTAAGATATGATTACATGTAACCAAAACCTTTTAACTTCCTTCTGTAACATGATCTACAAGATATCATTAAAGCATGACAAGTATCACACTAATATATACATATTAATCCATGACATAATGTTGACAGTGTATTCATAATAATGTGATAAAATTAATATGAGTTTAGCCTTCAATAAAAGATATCACAAGCATGTTAATCAACCTTATTAAAACATCATTGCATCATGCCAAGAGTGACTTAAAAAGCCATAGACAAATATTAATCAATCAATATGATTTAATCAATTTGTGATTTTCTTTTCAAAGCATTATGATATTGTTCATGCATGGCGATCATGATCTTCGCAAAGCTTTTCATCAAGATATGATATGCCAATAATTTCTTATGGAAGGAATTAAATAAAGATCAATTAACAATATGACATATCAATCTCAAGATATGATCTCATGCTTAATAAAAGATAATGTCAAATGTAATAACCTGATATGATTTGTTGACTACCTTGAGTATTATAATCCAAAATTCAATTTAAGCTTTGTCACTCAAGTAACCATCTTGGAGATTTATCATAGGATCACTTTGTGATAACTAATAAATCACAATCTTATTTTTTTTTTTTTTAGCTTGGATTGTAGCGGAATAAAGCAAAATGTCTCTTAAAACCTCCTCTCCTCTATTTCTATGGAGCAATAGGTAGTCCACGGTTTACAAATCTCAGGTTCAAATAGAACTAGTCTCTGATATGTAGTTCCACAATTCAGGGGTAAGGTTGCTATATCATACTTTCCCATTCCCCGTCTGGATGCAAGATTTTTTTTGTCATTAGATTTGGATTTTTTTATTCTTTCCAACCTTAATTTCACATCTCACAATTTTCTATTATTATGTTTGAGCAAGATGTAGATATGTTTTGCTAGGATAAATGTAACATATATGCTTATCTAAATTAATTCATTTTTTATACCAACTTACTTTCTTAGTTCATTAATTTTGTATTAATGTATTTCATCAAAATCATATAACCACCAATGCAAGTGAGTCAAGATTAATTAATTAGCCAATATAAAAGTTGACTATTATTATGCTAGAATATCATCTCTTTCTTTGTCTCATTTGTTTTCTCTTCAACAAGTTACAATAGCGAATTCTCCAGTTTTTACTCGCCAAAGAATTCATAAGGGCTTGTTAACTTCTCTCCTCAAGTTGCATGTTTTCCAAAAGCGTTCTAGCTTTTGCACATTCCTTTTATGAAAGGGCTCCCAATTTCTTTAGATGATACACAAAACTTTTTCCTCTTCTCTGCCTCTCCTTCTTTACTATTATTTAGTTTGCGCAAAGATCATTTTAGCTCCGACTGGCTAATTGAGAGTGCACAATATTGCTTGGAATTGTGTAATCCTACGGAGCGACTCCAGTCGGAGATTTGTGGAAATCTATGATTTCTTGAATGAGAAACTAGCAAGAAGAAGAAGAACAACCATTGACAGAAAAGAAAGGAAAAGAAATCTCTCTCCAGACTCTCATTATTGAAATCAATCAGAATGAATGCAAAATGAGAATACAAGGCTTGCTTATATAGTTCCTAGCAAAGGAAAAGGATGCTAACAGAATAAGAAAATGTTGAGCTGGAATAAAAGAGAAAGAGCTAACAAACTAACTTTTTCTAACAAACTAAGTAACTCCTTTCTATTCCAACAAGATTTGCCACCCTTGCTTAGGTGAAATCGCTTTCATGACAATGGTATACGTCATGCCATGCTATTTCTGTACTTAGCTTCTCAGCTCCTGACGTTCTTGGACTTGGTGTTTCATGCTGCTCAGCTTGTTGTCTTACTGTTCCTTGGGTACCTAGTGTGGTGGTGCTTCCTTGACCTGGGCTTTCCAGCTACTTGGTAATTTTACCAGCTTCATCTGATCTCCGCCTTGTTCAAGTAAGATCTTTTCAAGTTTTTGCTGTCATTGTCATCCAGTATTCCCAACGCTGCATGCTTAAGCCTTTCTTCTAGTCCCCGATATAATAATTTTTGTAACGAAGGCAATTGAGGAGGCATTTTAAGGCGTCTAAATTTGCTATGTGGATGTTATTTTCTATCTTTTTACTGTAGATTTTGGTGAAAGTAGAAAGCAGTTGGAAGTTGTGTATCACAAGTTTGTCATTCATTGTAATTGTCATTAATTAGTATAATGTAATTTCTTCTATTGTTTGTGGAGTAGATGAAAGAATAACCACATCAATTTGCTTTTTTCTTTCATTTTGTACTCTATTTTTCAATCCGATTTTGTAGATATTAAGCGAAATGAATCAGTCCAAAATCACACAACACAATCTACTAATGTAGGAAGTCCAACAATTGAGCCCACAATACAAATCTCCCAACCCACAAGTGGAAGGTGAAATGTATTGTGGGCATGGAACTTATAAATCTGATATGCTTCTTTCAAATTAACATATGAGAGTAAGTCCCTTTATACACACATTCACACATACAGATAGAACACGATGTCATTGACATGGGACTCAGATTCCTTCCTAAGCAATATGGGATTCCTAGGGCATTAGCCCACCACATCAGTGCCACTAGTCTCTATGTCCGCACCTCCATTCCTCTTGCTAGACTAGATTTTATGGAGACTACACAGTAGGTCCCAATGAGGAGCACACATTGCAGAATTGAGTTTACTCTGATGTCAGATGTAATGAACCGATCCAAAATTATACAACACAGCCTACTAACATCGGAAGTCTAACAATTGAGCCCGCAACTCAAACCACCAATCTCAAAAATAGAATGTCTTCTTGAAATGCTTTATAGGCATGAAACTCATAAACATAATATCTTTTTTTCAAATTGATGATATAGGACGAAGTCACCTTATGCACACATTCAGATATACAGATTGATTGAAGCATTACATCGAGTTTAGTCCTAATAGAGCGCAGACCTAAGTAAGGGCAGAATTATAAATTTTGCTTAGAAAGACAACCCATTAATATGATAACCCTTTTACTTTTAAGACATATATTAATATATTCATATACACTGTAATGAAAGTAGTAGAATAAAAATAATTGCAAGAGTTTTCCAATTCTAAAGGCTTACACAATACAATTACCGTCGAAGCGAGCAAACGGATTTAAAATTTTATACTGATGCATCCAAATTTCGCACTTCCTGAAATTTGATGAGTATGTAGGGATAATTGGGTAAGAAAGACAGGCCTTGTAATGAAATTATTACTTGAAGTTAAACTCTAATATCTTCTATTAAAAAGGAAATACTCATTTAAGTTTTAAACAGCGATATTACTCATTGAGGAGTGCTTAATACCACTGGTATAGGTGAAACAATTACGCAAACGTCAAGTTTGATAATATAGCATATGTGATCATCCGAAAATTTGTTATTTTTTAAAGGACTTTCTTTGACATGATTATGGCTGTGGGATCAGCTGATACCATAAGCATCAGCTAAGATTGTGTATTACTAATTTTGAAAAGTTCAAAAAAGCAAGAGATCTAAAAAAAACGATGAGAAGAAATGAAATGCGTTGAAAAGAAATGAACTGTCCAAAAGCTGACACGCGGCGGCTGTGGGGCTGGACGAAGGGAAAAGCCACCAATTTAAAATGGTAAACATGTCAGTCAGTCTTGGGTATTATAATTCTTGGGCCTTTCATTTTCGTACACGTTGTTCCAAGTAAAAACCAAGTGTTGAACCCTCCTTTTGTTTGACTGAGAGAGGAGTCAGCAACCGCGTCCTTCGGAAGGCTCATCTGACTGGCAACACCATGGCTCGCTGGGTCCAACGTACGGTTGACATTTCTAGTATCCTCTTCAATTATAGTTCTAACTATAAGTGTAGTCAAGTAGTCAACACTTGTACTATTATTAACTAACTAAGGATTTGTAAATAAAGATTGATAAATAGATAAAATCGATAAAAACTGATAGAAGTGAATAGACATACATTGATAGAAGTTGGTATTTTCTTAAGAATGATTGTTTTTTGACACAGAAGTTGTGAAATATGAAATATATTTATTTAAGTTCTTATTCATATAATATAATTATACTTAAAATTGAGTAATAATATCTTAACTGAACACTTAGTGATCACTCATTGGATATAAATATTATTTTCATTTCTCTTTTTAAAATTATTGGATTAAGATATCAATTGAGTTGTATTACTTAGAGTAATTAGACCGAATTAGTGCAAGCATTCAACTTATATGTTTCGTTTTGTGTTGGGAAAGTTACTAAAATTATAGGTTCAATTTTGTGTTTCATCTTTCCTTCTTTCTTGTTTTTCCGTTTTTGAAGTTAATATCTTCTTAAGATTTGTGTAAATTTTATATTCGTAATTTTAATATTATAAGTATAATGGTTTTATCATAGTTTCATTGATGTATCATTTTGAAAAATTAGGATTCAAAGTAGTTATTTTATTATAGTCTCATTAATACATACTTTACAAATATTTTAGTTCCCCCCCCCCCCCCAAAAAAAAAAGGGTTTTAGTTTTAGCCTTAATATTAGCTGAGAATTTGTAAAATTAGCTATCAGCTCTATAATTTTCTTGAACTCTTTGATGGTTTTCTTATTTCCATAGACAAATATGTTAATTGATTATTTTTTATTTTTTTAAATCAAACTTTGTAATTGAGACTTCTTCTTTTTACACACCTACTTTGGTCATAATGTTGATTCTAATTGTTATATGCAAGTCGACTAACATATTATCAAATCTTGAGATATGGTACTCCATTTACATCTTATCAATGTGTTTGTCACTTTTTTTGTCATGATTGCTTGCTATAAAATTAGTATATGAACCTCCATTTATTTTATCTATCTGTTCAAAAAAAATTAATTGTAATATATTATTGCTACTATTCAAAATCTATGTTTTTGACCTTCGATATTAAATGTTTTGGTTTGACAAGTAGTCATCCTACATAGCACAGGACTTGCTTAGTAAGGTCGTATTAGTTTAAGTTATAATTAATTTATACTTATCATTACTTACTAATAAGCAATAATGGCATTACGCCATTTACTGAATATATAGTAATTCAAGAATCGGTAAAATGGACGCAAGCAGTATTTCAAGGTTAATTAAAATTAATTGATGGGATAGGCACTTTCACAATGAGACTAAACTTACATTCATAAAATATTTTAAATAATCATTACAAAGCACAAATAAAGTTACATTTTTCATGAATTATATTCCATAGCAACATATTTTTGACTTTCTATATTTCATTTGTTGACTTAAAATTATATTGGGGTTCTAGATTATCAAAATAATTAATTTGTTTTGGAGGGCAACAATAAGGGTTTTGCTCATAGCATATTTATTATAGATACATTGGTTTATAAGATAGAAGTGGATCAAGCAAAAAATTATATCAATCCATACGAAGCATGGGTTTAACACTAGTTACAGTAAAGAACATGTTAAAATATATATATTTGTTAATTTATAAAACGTAGACAATACATTTGTTCCTTTCGTATCCTCATTCTTCCCTTTTTTTTGGGGGTATTAGTGAACAGAACATATGGTGACTTCAAAAAAGTATAATAATGACAAGAAAGAGAGAAAGATAAAAAATAATAAAAGTATAATTTCTGATACAGTAGAGTATATATATATATATATATAACAAAATCATTGAATTACTATTTTTTCTCTTAAGGGCTCATAGGTTAAAGCCAGACAATTCGCGAGCCCAAATTTATGGGAACTGGCCAGTCCTGTTAGTCAATTTGAGTACACAAAATATGTCATAAGTTGAATCTTGAGCTTGTCAAATTTATGGGAACCTCTATATATGCAGGTATGATAGAGTTAGAGTTGGAAAAATATAATTAACCTAAGCGACCCTATTAACTTGCCCCTAATCCCCCTTAATCCGCATCTCAATCATCGATGCTGCAATTTATCATAACCTTTTAATGTCGAATGTCAACACTTGTTCGGTGGCCATTTGAAGCAGCCGCCAAGAGTGAGGATTGGGGAGGCAAAAAGCGCAGACACGTCACATATGGGTCTTAATTTTCGTCCTTTGAATTCCATGGGAAGGTTGTCATATTTTCCTGGACGCACGTTGAGGTGAAAATTTTGAAGAAGAAAAAGAAAAACTCAAGAAGAGTGTAGCGAATTTCCCGACCGAGACGAGCATGGTAAGAATTCTGCGGGTGCAAGTACTGAGGAAGCTCATTCATGTCAATTGGATCTTCGTTGTACCTACGAGTTTGGAGCTTGAACCATTATTATCGAGAGAGAGCCGGCTTAACTTTAATCAAGGGCGGAGCCAGGATTCAAAGTAAAGGGGACGAGATTAATAATGCACATAACATAAGTTTTAATAGTTCTAAAAATAAAGTGCGTAGCTAATACATTCAAGAAAGTTATCATCGACGAGATCTCTTGTTTTAAAAGTAAAGTATGATATCATCGTTCGACAGACTTTTAGAAAGATTCAAAAAAAAATCACACATAAGACAACATGAGAAGTCAAACCCATGACCTCCCACATGGAGCAACAAGCGACCAACCAATCTATTATGCATTCCTTTGTGAAGTATTTAAGAATTAATTAATATATATCTATTTTGTGTTTCCACCAGAATATCCCACATTTAATTTTTTCTCCAAAAAACTGGGGGGGTTATATGACCCCCTTGCCCCTTAGTGGCTCCGCCACTATCTTTGATCCGTATGTTTCGATCCTAATTAACCCACGACGATATTATTGATCTTTTTATTACTAGTATTTTATCTTTTGTCGAGAAGTTTGATTTGTATTTTTGGTCTTTTGTTAAAAGAGACGGTAATAGGATAGCCTATGATTTAGTCCATTGGCAACATTTGTGCTTAGAAAGTAAATTACAGAAAGCAGATGTGTCGAAAACAATTCTTAGGCAGACATCAGACGACGTATATGATTTTATTGGCACAAACTTAATATAATACCTCCCCTTCTTTTGATCAAAAAAAAAAAAAGACATGGTTTGGAATCTCTCGAACAAACCCCAAAGTTGTTTCGTTTCTTCTTTTGTTTTCTTTTCTTTTTTTGAACTACAGTTGGATTTGAATAATCCAGTGAAGCCTTATCCCAAAAAGAAAGATTAATTAAGCAAGCCAATAATGCAAGCCCTAACTAACGATTGCAAATCCCATTTTAATGCTGGTATTCCTCAATATAAATTAAATTAAAATCTTCCATGCATGGAGCAAGTATTTGACCACTATTTTTTTATTGTTAATCACTCTAATAGAAAATAAACGTACGTCAACAAAGGGAGTGCCTAGGAATTACAGTTCAGTTGCACTTACTGAACAAAAGGAAGAGCCCTTAGAAGATTCTTTGCATAAAAACCTAGTTTCTGCCCTTAATTTATCAATTTAGGACATATTTTTTTAAATTTATGATAAGTACTTATTAATACTTATTACTAAAAAATACTAAGATATACTTAATTATGCTTAATCATACTAGAAGATATTGAAATATATTGAAACATGCTAAATCATGCTAAAATATGTTGAAGGATGTTGAATGAGTTTACATAATTAGGGGCTAATTATAATTAAGTATGAAAATATGTATATATAGTTCTTTCACTAGTGTATACCCCAAAAATGAACATTTGTAAATGCATCTTTATTTATGTTAAGGTAGAATACCAGTACTATTTTCCAACTAGTTGTATTTTATATGGTATCATTGTTGCAAATTAAAATTTAAAGAATTTTTTAAGTAAAATGTATAATATACAAATAATTTGCAAATATATGATCAATTTGTAATCGCTTTAATATTAAAACAACAATTTCCGGTACTGCAAGTAATCAATTGTGCCATTAGTTTAATTTTGCAAATAATTATAGTTAAAAGTTCCAAGAATTAACACACATTCAGGTAGTTGTTTAAACATTAAAATTCGACATTACAAAAAGTGAGAATTTGGCATTCAATACATCTTTAGAATAGATTCTTTAAAAAAAAAATAAAAATTGCACAACAGAAGATAGGGTAAAAATAAAAAACAGTGGTAGTTTCTTTTTGCATAACAAATATGGGGGTAGTTAGATATATGATCAATATATTGAATATGAAAGTTGTTAGTAAATTTATTTATTTTTTTATGATTAATATTTTTCAAAAAATTTATATTGTAATTTCAATTAGGTTCTTAAAATAGTTATCTAATTTAATATAATTTATGACAAATCTATGTATTTCACTAATATAATAATTCACCAAAATAATATGAATTTTATGAAAACAATAATATTGGTGTTTTTTCATGTTATGCGTAAAAGTGTGAAAATTTTACATATTAGTTACATATATAATGTAAAAAAAATCAATTTTCAATGAATTTACAATAACAATAATAAACATATTTGTATTTTTAGTAAATTACGTTTAATTACTGATAAACAATATGTGATTTGGTTTAATCATAATCCAATTAATTAATTGAGTACTTCAAGTGTTAAATTGTGTTAAATTATATTGAATTACACTGAATAGGGTTAAGTTATGTTGAATTGTGCTAAATCATACTTAATTATGCTGAAATGTACTGAATGCTGATAATAAGTATTTACTATAGGTTGAAAAGGACATGCCGTCAGTTTTCAATTGGTTTATGAAGTTAGGATCCTCTTCATTAAACGACTTGCAATGATTTACGTCAATGGGCTGATTAATGGAGAAGGTAGACAAAATCAATATCAAGAAGATAATTTCCCTTTTCTCACTCTGCTTGGCAAACTCATTCACTTGGAAAGGAGGCCGTTATACTTAGCTCTACGGATGGCAATGGGGCGAATATGGGGCAGGCTTAATCATACCCTCACCTATACCCATTTTCAAAATTAATACATATATGCATATTCATACCCACATCCATCGGGTGTAGTAAAGTTATATCCACACCCATACTCACTGGGTATAGTGGATTTATTTGGGTACATATAGACAAGAAAAGAGTTGAACCTGTTTTGTATCCATATTCAACATCAAATAGCCAGTATGTCACATTAATACCGAGCTTCCAATAATGTATCATATTACACCAAATACATGTTAAACTTTGCCAATTAAAACAATAAATTAATACTTAACAGCTGCAAATTCAAATAAAATGCTTCACCATAGCCTTGAATACAATACAACTCAAAATAACTAGCGCAAAATATCCAAGTATAAGTAAGAAACTAGAACTTTAAACAAATAAGTACATATTTTATATGTGGCAAATATGATGCGAGTATGGGACGGGCATTGATAAAATGGGTATGGAGCGTAAGACCTATACCCATACCCATACCCATACCCATACCCATACCCATTTTAACAATACCCACCCATATGCACTTTTTTTTTTCATTTTCAATAACTATATCCACACCCATTGGGATGAATTTTACGGGTTTTAATCAGATACTAATTTTTTTACAGTCCTGCTTAGCTCATCTTCAACCCCTAATCTTGGGACTCATATTTAGTTGAAGAATGAGATGAGCTATATCTTTAATATGATGTCGAAACACTATTACTATAATCTACACTTGGAGTAATATTAATACCCTCTCACTTTAGAGACATAAAAACAAAAAGAAATCTATTAATATATTGAAGAAAAAGTACCTAAATGAAATTCATATTTAGGGCCTGTTCTCTTCGTGGGTCAATCCATATTTATCAACTTGAACCCACTTCAACCTACTTCAACCTATTTCAATCCACTTAGAAAAAAAATACCAACTTCAATCCACTTTAACCTACCTCAACCTACTTTAACCCACTTCAACCAATTTCAACCCACCCCCTTCATAATTTTAATAATTTGTAAAGTATCATATGGGATTTAGGACCTGTTTTTTCGTGAGTACATTGAATGGGAAAAAGGGTGAAGTCGATTGAAGTAGTAGGTTGAGGTAGGCTGAAGTTGGTATTTTTTTTTTGAGGTGGGTTGAAATAGATTCAACTAGATTGAAGTGGGTTGATGTAGGTTGAAGTGTGTTGAAGTTGGTATATTTTGTATGTGGTAGATTGAAGTGGGTTAAAATAATGAAAATAAAACTAATGTGTGATAATTTATGAATTTATCGAAATTTTATGAAATTTTTGTTCATTCTTTTTTATTTTTTATTTTTTATTGTTTATTTTTTATTTTTTATTTTTTATTTTTTATTTTTTATTTTTTATTTTTTATTATTATTATTTTTTATTTTTTATTTTTTATTTTTATTTTTTATTTTTATTTTTTATTATTTTTTATTTTTTTTTATTTTTTATTTTTTATTTTTTATTTTTTATTTTTTATTTTTTACATTGTTTGTTTTATTTTTTACTTTTTATTTTTTATTTTTTAATTTTTAATTTTAATTTTTATTTTTTGAATTAAAAATTAAAAATTAAAAATTAAAAATTAAAAATTAAAAAAATAATAAATTACAAAATAATAAATTAAAAAATAAAAAATAAAAAATAAGAACCAAGAAATTTAAAAAATTAAAAAGAAAAAAGAAAAAATAAAAAATAAGAAATAAGAAATAAAAAATAAGAAATAAAAATTACAAAATAAAAATAAAAACTACAAAAAAATAAAAAATAAAAAAATAAAAAATAAAAAATAAAAAATGAAAAATGAAAAATGAAAAATGAAAAATGAAAAATGAAAAATGAAAAATGAAAAATAAAAATAAAAAATAAAAATAAAAAATAAAAAATAAAAAATAATAAAATAAAAAAATAAAAAAATAAAAAATAAATTAAAAAATAAAAAAATAGAGAAATAGAAAAATTAAAAATAAAAAATAAAAAATAAAAAATAAAAAATAAAAAATAAAAAAGAATAAACAAAAATTTCACAAAATTTCGATAACTTCAAAAATTATCACACATTAGTTACATTCTTATTATTTTAACCCACTTCAACCCACCATATAAAAAATATACCAACTTCAACCCACTTCAACCAACATCAACCCACTTTAACCTACTTCAACCTATTTCAACCCACCTCAAAAAAAAAATACCAACTTCAACCTACCTCAACCCACCTCAACCTACTTCAACCTACTTCACCCTTTTACCCACCCTATTTACCCACGAAAAGAACAGACCCTTAATAGAAGATTTTAGGAGATTTGGATATCAGCAAGCTAACTCTGAACCTATATAATTTTATTACAGTTATAAATGCTATCTTTAAGAACAAATATAGCTATATTTAGGTTTAATCATTAATATACAATTATTCTATAATATTTTTTCTTAAACAAAATATCGTGATATATTAAGAATATAAACAATAAAGTGGAATAAAATTTAACAGACTGATATATATAATTCTGTGTGAAGATTTTTTAATACATGATACCTCCTTATATAAATGATGCTCGATCCATTTTTTTTAAATTCTTAACCAAAATTTATTCATAAATTAAATCAACTTTAATGTACTTTTACTATCATATATTCAAATTTATATAGAGAAATTAAGATAATATTATAGTAGTAGATATTTCTAACATAGTTATAGTTTACATTATTTTTGATAGAATCATTGACGTTATTAAGATAATTAACTTCTAAAATTAGCTAGAAATTAAAAACAATAATTAAAAATTTCAAAATTAGTCGAAAAATTGTTCGAAAGAATAAAAGGAATGGATGTGAAAGATTGACACATGGCAAGCTTCTTCTGGCTGCGCCACCACAAGGGCGGGCAAAGGCGGCGGATGAGGTGGCGAGTGGACACACCTCACACGCAAAACAATTTCTGTTCTTGGGTCATTTTAAGTCATTTTCTCACACATTGAAGATCTTTGACTTCGCCGTGTGCAAAATTAACGCTACACTTGTGACTCGCTCGCCCTCTCTCTCTCTCTCTCTCTCTCTGCGTAACAGAGTTTCATTTGCCGTTTTTTTTCTTTGGAAAACTCGTTTGGTTGACCAATGACCGTGATCCTGCGCTTGTTTGACCTGCATAGGATAACTAAATTCCGTCTCACGTGATATATTCTGTGCATGAAAGCCACTGACTATCATGAATATTACTCGGAGAAAGAGAAAACTCAACTTTTATATAATAATAAAGACAATGGTGAAAATAAAATCAGCAAGAATATTTGAATAAAAAATAACATAAAAGATACGAAAAATAAGTTGTTTGGTATAATATGACATACATGAATGTTAGCAGCATTAGCAAAATAGATAATTGGAATGTACATATTCAAGCAGCATAGCAAAATCAACAAATAAAAGATGTGAATTAAAAAATACCAATTTTATATGAAAAATGCAGGTGGCAAGAACACTACAAACTCATTATATAGTGGAGATAGTATAAAATGATTTACAGAGTTGTGTGCTCAATAAGATTAACCTTTAAAGTACGGTGTTTGATCGATGATATCAATTAAAGGATATTACAATCTTTCAACTAAAACTCTTATAAAGAAAACTCACTCACTGTAGAAAACTGGAATAGAAAAAAAGACACATATAGGGAACTCTATATGGTGCTAAGAGGCACGTAAGTTGACCACACAAAACTAGGTTAATCAACCTCATATACATAACAAAGTCGAAAATAAATTAAGAAAATCTCAGTTATAGGATCATGCCTTGAACTCTAAATGCCAACTACATGGAGGGGGAAATTAAGGCTGTGAAGTCAGAAAACAGAAACCAAGAGGCTACAAGCCCACATGGATCATGGCATGTGGGTCATTCCACGCTCTACCTGTAGTGCCCTACGGACAAACAAATCAATCGGCAGCAAATTAAACTCGTGACCACAGATCGTGTGAACAATGCACAGGCTGGCCATGGGTCTTGGTCTCTAGCTATTCAAGCAATACCATGGGCTGATGAATGGGCTTGAATGCTTGGGTTTCGATTAAAGGAATTTAGGACAAATCCCAAGATATAAGCAATTAAATCACAAAAATGGTAAAAAGCAACATTGTGAAAATGATACATGAAATTATTTAATTGGGATGGTCAGACTTCCATTTGATACTCTGTAAACTCTTTTTATATTTAAAAAAACCATTTGTATAGGATATTAGGATTGCATGAAATTGATGCAAGTGCTTGTGTCATACAATTAATCTTTAATTTCACTTCAATATTGAATTCATCAACATTTCTACATTGTTTCAAATGGCGTTTTCAAGATTACAAGGACACATAATAAATGAAATGTCTCTATATGTATGGGTGAGCAATAAGTCTCCATTGGATCAAACAGGTCAGCCCATTTTATAAATAGAGATAAAAACAAATCTTGCTGATAATGAAGGAGGTCAATAAGTAAATTAGCGGCTTGGGGGTGGATTGATCCATTAATGGCCCGTTCAATGAACCAGTATTCTTTAAACGCTTCTATCATCCTAATTAATTATTTTTGTGCTACACTTGGACAACTTTACTGGTGACAATTTATATGAAATTATAATTAATATATGAAAATTTTTTACATATATTTACTCAAATTTTAAAATGATGCCAAAGTAAGCTGGCTAGACTCATTTTTTCACATGAAAAATCCCACCCGGCTTAGTCGCCCACATCTACCTATACATTTGCACCTATAAACTCTGAAGCAATTTTAATACTTTGAGCATCGTACAGAGGTGCAAAATAGTATGTAGAATGATCGTTAACAAAATAGTTTTATCCACAAATTGTATAATTAGTTTAACTGATTGTTTCGTTTTATTCTAAATTTAACAATCGTTAACTATTGAATAACTTCTAAGAATGAAGCAGGTAATTAGGTAACAGTCCGTTATTATCCAAATTGCAAAATTATTCAAAAGCAACCTTTAATTTATCTAAAAGGTAGGTAACAATTTCAGTGAATAAAATTTAAAAGATTTCCAATGATTCTTGAAGGAATTATAAAATTTAATCTATCTTTTTGATTTGAAAATTAAAAAGGACAAAAACGTGCCCAATTTGACTTAAAACTACTACTCAGTACTGTTTACTAGACGCCTTTATGGCTTTTCCCAGAGAGAGCAACAATTAAGCACGAGGAACTTCATTATTGCACCATCCCAAAAGAACCAAAAAAAAAAAAAATCATAAAAGACGACAAAAACTTTCTATGACGTGTGCGCCTGGTTTGTCAACAATTAAAAAAAAAAAAATCCCAAAATGACATCAACCGCGTAGATTAGAAATCCCCTCTTTCCTCTCACTTTCTCTCTCCTCGTTCCCCCCTCACATATATAGCCCCAATCTGGCTGCGCCCCCATCAGCAAAGTAACGCACCAGAACAACATACACAATTCAATTCTTTTCAGCTCAACTCAACTCAACTCAAATTCTCAGGGATTTCTCAAGGATCTTAAACCCCCAATTTAAAAAAAATGGGGAAGAATTCGAGCAGTAGCAGTAGTACTGCCACAACTGGAGAAGAACTTCGAGCTCGGGATCAATCGGAGCTTAAGTTCAGAGGAGTGAGAAAGAGGAAGTGGGGGAAGTGGGTGTCTGAAATCCGGCTACCCAACAGCCGCGAGAGGATCTGGTTAGGCTCCTACGACACCGCCGAGAAGGCGGCGCGTGCATTTGACGCCGCGCAGTTCTGTTTACGCGGCCGTGCCGGAAACTTCAACTTTCCGGACAATCCGCCGGATATCGCCGGAGGGAGAGCCATGACTCCAGTGGAGATCCAGGACGCGGCGGCGCGTTTCGCCAACGCAACGCCGGATGAAGTGGGGACCACGACGGACGAGATAGTGGCATATTCGCCGTCGATTTCGGATGGTTCGACGGTCCAGATGGAGAGTGAGGTGTCAGGGCTAGAAGAGTCGTTCAATGAGCGGTTGAGATTGGCTGGGACGGAGCTTGGGTCGGGCAATTATGCGTCCGAATTCGGGTTTTTACCCGAGTTTGATGAATTGAACTGCGGTAATTTTTACTCACCGCCTCCGCAGCAGGGTAATTTTGACTATGGCATTAGTGGGGAGGATTTTTATGATGCTTCTATTTACCAGGACTCTTCTCTGTGGAACTTCTAGAATATTTATATTTTTAAAAAATTAGTAAGAAAGCAGGTTTTTGGATATATTTGAGTTTCCAAAAATTTGCTTGAAACAACGATTTATGTGTTTAGAAAACTGTGTTTAGAATACATTTTTTTCTGACAAAGTCTATATCATATTTTTAAGAGTACATATTCTTATAAGTTATATTAACATTACATATTAAAATTTATCCATTTGATAAATACACGTTAAAAAAATACGTATATTTGACAAGTAAAAATACATATTTTTATATGTATTATATACATTACTCTTTCTGAGTTGCCACTCCAGTATTATGCAAAAATTCATTATGTAAATTCTTTGTTGGATTATCTAAAGCTAATGAAATGAAATTTAGATATTGGATTATTATTATTATTATTATTATTTTATGCAATCATCGTAATGTTAAGCGAATAAATGTAGTGATTCAATGTATGGAAAGTGTAGTACATTAAATGAATATTGGAGTACATAGAACTCAGAATGCATCTTGCATTGAATGAATGTGGTGGCAGTGCATTGAATTTACAATGCATTTTCACTGTAGGAACGACAATTCGAAGATAAGGTATGTGCAGAAGGAGAAAACGAGAAATGCTTTTATTGCGTGATGTATGATTGGTCATGGACCCACCGTTGGATGGAAAATTGCAAATGAATAAATGAAGAAATTTAACATGTGACGAAATTGGTAGGTGGGGCCCATGACATAACGAAAGGCAACAAGCAATGAATGTGTGCCAATTTCTGAAACACGTACAAAGATGGTCCAATCAGACACTAGCGCGTTACGGCGTATTTATTCCAAGAAAATGTTCTAAAATGACAATACACTGAACCACCATAATAAGTCTTGAACAAACTTTTAATTTCAAATTCATTGAATCATGGCGTACTTACAATAGAAATAAAGTGACATAAAGTGAGAGAGGGTAAAAAATATTTTGTTAATTAAAAAATAAAAATAATTATACGGAGTGTAATGAAATGACATGAAGTGAAAAGGTGTGAGAAATTACAAAATTTTGTCAACAATAATAAGCCATGATACCAAACGTTTTTTGGATTGAAATAATACCAAAGATATACAAGAATATTTGGTTTAATGGCTAAAATCAAAACTTTGGAGGCACTAGATTATATATTAGGTTCAATTTCCGTCCTTTATATATATTATACTGTA
This sequence comes from Carnegiea gigantea, assembly GCA_029747015.1. NCBI lineage: Eukaryota > Viridiplantae > Streptophyta > Magnoliopsida > Caryophyllales > Cactaceae > Carnegiea > Carnegiea gigantea. Next base: position 31,449 of record JAKOGI010000687.1, read on the forward strand.
ATTTATAACTCAATTGGCCCTATACACACATAAACTATTGTAAAATAGAAGTACGCCTTCTATCTCAAAACAAAAACCTTCCACTTTGACAAATTTTGACCTTTATTTTACTACAAATTATATTGACTAGCAATATGTAGCCACTTGTGAAATACTCCTAGTAGAAAATAATTTTGTTAACTTTATTAAACATTTATAATAAAAATTTAAGATCAAAGTTAGTAAAAGAGGACATATTTTTCTGATGCGAGAGAAATAGAAAAATTTTTTATTAAAAAAATGAGGTAGGAAACTTAGAGAGAGATGCTCCCTTTCTCAGTAACGATGAAAAAGAGAACGAACAAGCTCCTCTAAGAATCCTAGTCGCAACATCAATCTTGCAATTCCAACTTGTTAGCTTTCTAATGATCCGGAAGAAGCAGCTGTGGCTGCTACTAAGAGTCAAAGTCCAAATGATGGTGTTAATAGAATAATGTAGAAAAATGGGACAATGCAAATGTTGAGTAATAAAGGTTATCCTAATCTCAATTCTAATATTGTAAGTAGCATTAAGAGACGAGAATTTATTCATGGATTAGCTTTATCATGGGTTGATCGAGTTTCGATCTATAAGTAATTTAGGGAGAAGGAATTTTGAATACGATGTGTCAAATATATCTAATGCTAGATTTCGTTTAGATTTTGTGGAACATATTGAATCTAATGTGCCGTTGATTTAGAAAATAGAATAGGATGGTACACAATCTTAAATAGCTTATTGGGAATCATCTGTGATTTATTGTATTTTGGTGGCTAGCCAACCATTAAGAGTTATTCCTTTTCATGAAGTGATGTGTGTTGTTTTAGAAAGGAAGGAGGCTCAGATGTGAGAAATCGCAAAGATTGGAATAGGGTAGCCGTTGCGAAAGTGGTTTCTGTTTGAAATGCCTAATTGTCTTAAGGCCGAATGAGTTAATGGCTTCTACTTAAGGTACAAATATTGATAGTAGGGGTGGGCAACGGACCGGATCGGGTCGAACTGGACCAGCCCATTAACTAATTGGGTCGGGTTGGGTTCAAAACATTTGTTGATGGATCGGACTGGGTTATGGGCCACATGAACCCGACCCGCCCATTATCACTAAGGAGTATTTTTGGTGAGTTAGTTTTCCAACTAAAATCTCTGTAATTTTTCAACCAAACTAAACCAGTGCAAATTCAAAGTTAGAAAATACACAACTAAGCTAATAAATAGGTTGGGTCAAGGCGCCCATGGACGGCCTGCTTTGGACTCGTTTAAAAACTGAACAAACGTGCGCCAAAAAACGGTATATAATAATTATTGTTATGTACAAAATATTGGTAATAAGTTTAACTAATTGAAACATGTAAATTAGTGTGTCAAGTAGGTTGAAAAAATTAATGGGTCACTAAACGGGCCGTTAATGGGCTAGTCCAGTCCGGCCCGTTAATATGTCTTAATGGGCTAGCCCACTATTGGCCCAGTCCATTATTAACCCGGTCCATTATTAGCCCTATTTTAAACCGGCTGACCGCTTAACCCAATGGGTACCCGGTCCGTTGTCCATCCCTAATTGATAGTTACAATGTGGTCCAACTACTAGCCGATATTAGAGAAAAATTACATAGCAAAGAACTCATCTTACGGAATAGTATCATACAACCCAATAGATTTGGATGATTTAAAAAATGGAAAACTTAGGTCCCGTTTGGACCTTGAAAAATTTGGTAGAATGAAAAGATTTTTGAAAGTAACTTTTTTTCTTATGTTTGGTTTAGAGAAAATCACAAATAAAAAATATGGAGGAAAATTGGGTAGAAACATTGTTAGAAACAAGTGATAAAATTTTTCTCATAAAATTGTGAGGAAAATTTAGAAAAATTTTTCAAAAGAATTCCCGATTTCTTCCAACCTCGTTGTAAAAACAAATTTCAAGTCTAAAATAAATTAGAAAAGAATTTAAGTACAAGATTGAATCTTTGTATTGATTTGTATATGGGTACAATCTCTATTGAATACAATGAGAGTAATCCTCTTATTCGATCTCCTTTGAATGAGTTTGAATAAGTTTTATCTTGAAAGAGGCCCCGAAAGGCTTAATCTCAATCAAGATGAATACTTGGTCTTCGAGGGAGGATGGTGCGTACTTGTTATCTTCCGTCAAAGAGTAAATGTCTTAGTGTTGGTGATTTCTTTCAATTTTTCAACTTTGAATAAAGGGGGGGGGGGATAGGGTCTATTTATAGGAAAAGTTCCCCTCTCCCTTGGAAGTCAAGATGGACTTTAACCTCATTTTGAGCCTTTAATCGTGCCTCATCTTGAATCGATTTGACTTAGGAGTCATTTGCTTTGACTTTGAATTTGGCTTGGGCTTTGACTTAAAAGTCTCTTGGGCTTGGATCGGGCTTTGACTTGGAAGTCACATCGGACTTTGACCGGATCTTCACTTGAACTTTGACTTAGACTTTGACAGGGCCTTGACTTGGAAGTCGTTCAAGCTTAGGTCGTGACTTACTTGGAAATCTTTTGGGCTTTGACTTGGAAGTCATTTGGGATTCAACCGGGCCTTAACTTGGAAGTCGTTCGGATTTAAGTTGTGACTTGACTTGGAACTCTCTTAGACTTGGAAGTTTCTTGGGTTTAATTAAATTAATTAAAAGGGTTGGTCTAAATAATAAATTAAAAATTATATATTGAAATGGCAGATAAATATTTTTAGCGCCTACAAATTATCCCATCGAGACAAGGTCATGTACAAGACTTTTGTCGTTTAAACGTGACTGATGTCTTAATTTTTTTCTTTATTACCCAACATTTGTTCGCAATAAATGATTTAATAGAATTTCAACATGGATATTCTTTCTTTTTTTTTTTTGGTAAACTTGAACAAATGATAATTTTTTTGTCAAAAGAGTTGGATCATGTGGAATGATGGAAGAGAATACCTAATCATAGCAGGCCCAACTATGCCTTCATTTTAACTCATCCTCACTGGTGGGCTCGATGCAACCATTTCTTGGCGGCCCAAAGGCGTCCGGCCCAGCTGTGCTCCCCCAGCCTTCTTTCCCTCCTCATTACGGGCTTTTTCTGCTTCCATGCGGGTCTGCCTTCCTTCTTCCCCTTTTCTTTCTCTTCTCTCGCATGGGCTGGGCCCAGCTTCACCTCTTCTTCTCTTTCTTTTAGACCCAGTCTGGCCTGGCTTTCACTTAAAAAATCATGCAGGGAGCACGACTAGCTGAGCCTTTTTCTTCTTCCTCGCTCCTGCTTTTCTTGTGTGGGCCGGTTGCTCTTATGATCCGTTTTTTGCGCAAGGCCCAGCCCTTTTTGTTAACTTAAATAGCACGCGCCTCTCACGTGAGGCTCCCGTTCCCCTTTGTTCTTCTTTCCCAGTTGCGCCCATAAACCTGAGACCCCGAACAACTTCATCTATTACTGCTGCTGCTGTTACTGGTTTACGGTGGGAGCCTTCCCCCAAAGCTCAATCTTTGCTCCACCATTTTCAACCCTAGTAAAGGTATCAACTTTCTCAATCTTTTTCCATCTCCTCTCATCCTTTACTTGACTAAAGTTCCATGCTTTCTTCTTCTCTTTTTTTTTTTCCCCTTAAAAGAGCAAACTTGTTTTTTTTTTTTAAAAAAATTGCTGAGACCTAGTTTGCTTGGGTGCCAAAAAATTGACCCTTTATGATCAGAGATGAGTCCTAACTTTCTATCTTCACATTGGGTGCAGGAAAAAATGCGGTTAAGCTCTTTTTTTGCTAAGTTTTTTTACTAGCTGGGCTCAGGGGTTAGACAAAATAAAGGGAATTTTGCCCCATCGTTCGTTTGCTGTTGTTGAAAGATGCATTATATCAACATTTTTGCATTGAGCCAGCTTATAATTTGGTGATGTGGGGTTCTCTGGCATAGCTTGGTTTTGGGAAATGATGATAGGAGTAGGAGTATTAGGGGAGAGAAGGAGTAGACTGATGAAGTAGGAAGGGAAATGGAAGATGTTGGTGAATCTCCTTTTCCTTTGATCTTTTCAGTTTGGGGAAAAAGAGAAGATTTTCTATGTGACCATATTTAATAAATGGAAATCCATAGGGGGAAAATGTGAACAGGCCATGACTTTAGAAGTGTGGACCTTTGGCTTAGAGAATTAAGCATCTTCCTTTGTTGATCTCACCTTACTTTGAAACAATTTGCCCGCATTATGCTTAGAGATAATGAACTTTTTTTTTTGTTTGATAATTATTGACAACAAAACGTGGTGACTTTGATCTAAATAAATTCAAATGAAGCAACTTTATTTTGTTGAATGGTCTTTTCATGCTTTGCTGAAAGATTTTCATTCTTGCTTGTGTCATCGCAACGTCCTGCTTATTTGTTAAAAGATCGCATTTTTTGTCGCTTGTGCTTTTTTTGTATGCCAAGGCCCCTTTTTTGTTGCATTTTTGTAGTCACTTATGTAAGTTGATAAGCCACTTGAGGACCCACTTGCGAATACAGTCTATCATTAGGCCTTTGGGGGCTTGAAATAGAAACCAACACTCCAAAAATTGGTGCGAAGACTTGAAGAACCACTTACGAAAGCGGTGTACCGTTAGGCTTTTCACAGCCCAAAACGGAAACCCACATGCCTAAAAGTGGTATGAAGATTTGAAGAATCACTTATGAACATGGTTTGTCGTTAGGCCTTTTGGGGCATAAAATGCGATCATACACGCCAAAAAGTAGTATGAAGATTTGAAACACCACTTGCAGATGCGGTTTGCCGTTAGACCTTTTGGGGCTTAGAGCGGAAACCCACGCTCCTAAAAGTGGTACAAATAGCGAAGAGCAGCTTCGCAGCAGAAACCAATATTTTTCTATTATTTTTTCTTCATGCCCCCCCTTTTTAGTATTTGTTTTGCTTGGACGTCATTTGATTCACTGATTTCCTTCCTCAAAAAGAAACTAACTTTGTGTTTTTTTTCTATTTTCAATTGATTCATAATGGTTCATCCTAGGGAATTTCAGCGGGATGGCAAGCTCTTCCTTTCAGTTGTGGATAAGGAGGATGAAAAGCCCTAGTCATGGAATTCCTTCTGGGTCCATCGCTCTTTGAGGAGACTGAAAGCCAATCAGGCGCCAGCCATAGAGCCATCATCTTTCATTCCAAGGTTTTCTATTCGAGCAAAGAAAAGCATGGAGGATGACTCTGTCAGGTATTTCCTATAAAGCATGTACCATGACAAGTCCACTCAATAGCTTTCTTATGCTTGGGTGCCATATCATATCCAAGTAATCTAGATCATGCTACTTTATGGAGAATTTGGCCACATTTCCTTGTATTGGAAATGGACTGAGCATGTACTCTCTTGCTTTGAGGCGCGTCTAAGGAGTTGTTCCCTATATCAGGCGGTGTTCGCCTCGCTTTACTCCTATAGCTGTGACATTCATGTGTTGCATGCCTTCTGTGAGAGTTGGTGTCCTACCACCAACACCCTTCACATCATATTGGGGTGATGTCCATCTCCCTATGGGACTTGCATAGACTTGGCTAGCTTCCAATAAGCCGCAAGATATATGATGAGATTGTCCCTGATATACAAGTTTTTGACTATCGAGACAAAGAAAATTTAAAGATCTTCCCATCTTCTTATAGATTCTTATTTGTTGCTTTCAAAGTTTAAAAAAGATGCATAATTGTGAGAAGAGAGTCAGTGCTAAGGTTTGGATCGACTTTAGGTGCAAGAAAAAGCTTATCTATAACCTGCCAACGCACTGTAGTCGTCGCAGCTCGACTCCCACGAGGACCTAAAATCCTAGCGGTAAAATTTAGCCATAAGATCTTTGTTGGAGTCGTTATGAATTGGATGTCTTTAAAAGCCTTGGAGTTCCCAAAGAGAAGATGGAGAGCACTTATCTTGCTGCCTTCTTATCACATTGGTTGTGCATCGTTGCACTTCCTGAGATCAGGGAGAGGTTTATTCACCCGGAAACTTTTGAGACCACTAGTTTAATGGCATCTGGTGCTACCTTCAGTCTGGCAATCCCTGTGCTAGTAAGAATCTGCCATGGCCTTAATGGGATTACTAATGTCTTGAAGCCTTCTTATTCACAGTCATTCTTTCCCTGCCACTACCTTTATGGATGACTTACCCCTATTTCAAGACTCACCATGTATTGCAGCCTCCACCTCCAGGTCCTTTGATGGTATGCTACTCTGGGTCCTAAATGACGCATAACAACATTGAGGATGCTCGTGAGCTTATACATGAGGGAGAGTCCCTAACCTGGGATATCTTATGTTAGGAGGGAATCGATCAGAGATCCATATTGATAATGGAGACTTGGATGAGGATAAGTTGAGTTATTTGATCTTTCTTCGAGATAGCTTCCTTCCTATCCATGAGGGTGCCACTTTCTATGTTGAACCTTACAGTCCACATCAATTTAGCAGATAGCTTAGGTTCTACTAGGTGATTCTGGGGATACTTCTTACGGATCCTCGCACCTGAGTAGTGTCATATGATAACACCCTTCTATACTAGAAGCGACTCTTATTCATGGGGACTATGTCTCAAAGCGTTCTTCCTTATTGCTTCTTTACACTAAGTCAATATCTCACATAAGCTTTACAAGATTTTCGGATCTATTATATTATCTAATTTATAGATAATTTTTCAAAATATCCTCAATGGATATCCTCATCTTTTCATGTCCATTCCAACTGTATTTATCTTAAGGGATAGAAAGTTTTTAGCAAATTCATCTCTTAGACTCACATAATATCCGGATCGACAATTGAATCCTATTGACCCATTACATAAATTGGTCTTTATCCCTGTGATAATTTGATTATTAAATTTGGTATACCTAATATCACAGAGTAAAGCATAAAGATCAATATCTTTACCATAATATTATAACGGAGTGATTTAAACTTAGATACTTCCAACATGGATGTATATATACTTTCTATCTTTGTTATGCTTAAGGATATTTTTCCCATTAATGAGATTAACTTATCCCACATTATACTCACAGTCTTTGATTTCTAGATCTCCTTTCATCATCTCACATACATACTTACTTTTTAATTGAAAGATGAATTTTTTATAGATCTTGCCTTTCTGGATTATGGGAAGGACCCAATCTCCTTTGACTTCTTCGTTATCATTATCTACTATAAACTCTTCTCTTTAAAGATCACCAAGGCTAATTGAGCTCCTTTCTGTCATATAATTGGTTTCTTCATAATCACTTTCTTTATATTCATTGTCCAGTATAATTTCAACAATTCCTTTGTTGTTATTTAGGGTTAGGTCTAATGCCTCATCCCCACTAAACTCAACATAATCTAGGCTACCTAATGTTTTAATAAGCTTGTTATTCTTTCTATGTTTGCACTCATTAGCATAATATCCTACTTCTCCACATGCCCAGCATTTGCAATTGTTTTTCCCTGCAGCACAATAAGCGGCTTTCCTAAAAAATCTTCATTTTTTAGGGCTTGATTTGTTATAATATTTTCCTCTATATTTCGCTCTACTTTTCTTGTTAAAGCTCTTGCTCTTATAAAATTTTCTTTTCCTTCTTCTGTCAAGTTCCTTTCCCTATTGGTGAGGAGAATCCTAGTAAGTTAAAAACTGCTTTTTAATCTTCTTTTACTTTTGGAGATCAAGATATTGATCATTGACATATTTTCTTAAATAATAGATTCTTGAACCAAGGGTATCAATGACATCTATTCTTTCAAGCCATGCAACGTATTTTTCATTAATTATGGAATTTATAAGATATGGCAATTTGTCACAGAACATACCAAGATTACTTTCCTTATGCTAATTTTGCAACAATATTGACTAAATTCAGTAATATAATTTTTCAGATATCTAATATCCGATAATTCTATATTTTTAATCTTTCTCTGCCATTCTCTGGCTTTTGCTCTAGAATCGGGTTTAGCTTCGATGAACTCGGTTTCAATTTTCTTACATAGATTTTTGAACATTACAGCTGGTGTTTCCATCATTCTTAATGTATTTTTACCGTCTTTATTTAATGAATCATACCAGTCAGTTACAGTGCCAGAAACACTATGTTCGATGTAATCTAGAAAGTTTGCAGTAGTCCATGTAGTATTCAGGTTTAAGATACTATTCATACCTCTTTTCCAATGCTTAAATATTTCTTATCTGTTGCGAGCTCCATCTATATTTAAGATGTATCCCGTTTGACTAATTAGAGTAAGGCCAATCTTTTCAAAGGTTGTAGTTTTTTTGGAGATAAACCTAAAGAAAAAATTAGTTGTATGTCATATTGGCACGTATCTAGGTCTTATAAAATAAGTATTTCTTCTAGAAGGCTCACCAAATTCTTCTGGTTTAGGAACAACATTGTTAACTAATTGGTCTCTATTTCTCCTAAGTCAAGTTCTTCTCTAATCTTATTGATCTCATCTTCAACAGTCATTTTACCACATTATTTCAACTTTTCTTCTGATTTCTTTTAATGTTAACACATTAAGATCTTCTAATTTAATCAGATTCATATGCTGATGTATTTCTCCTTCTATTTCTTCTATTTGAACATTATTTGTCTCTTTGTTATCATTTAATTGCGCTCATGATCTTGTTTAATTCTTCTGAATTTTGTTCTTTTTTGAGCATATTTTGTAGTTCTTCAAGAGTATAATGGTTATGCTCCATCCTCTTCTATTTTTATGTCTTTTTTGATAATTTTTTAGTTGATTTTTCCCCTACTTCTTTTTAGGTTTTTATATATCTTGCAAAGGAAATGGATTTTTGGGTTTTGGGGTTTAGAAAGGATATTTATGCTGAAATAGAATACTAATACTTGAAGTAGAATTTTCGCTATGCCTACCTTTGTTAACTAGGGAAAGGTGAAATATAGATAATTGCTTCTTAAGCTCCTTGACTTTAGTTTTGATTTTAGCTAATTCAGCTTTTAATTCTAAAATTATATAAGTGAAATAGTTTAATTGAGGTCTACTAAAGAAATTCCTTCTGGTGAGCAAACAGTGTGTGAATAATTCGGACTAGGGCAAGTAGGTGATGATTCAAGCATTAAACATAGTTAATTGAGTTAATTAGTTATTAATTATCTTAATTATTTTTGGTCCCTTGTCTCTGATACCAAATGAAAGAGGACCTCAAATGCTACTTAATGAGTGGAAAGACAAATGCGCAAATTTTAAAATTTTGAAAATAAATTTTTAAAGATTTAGGCTAAAATGCAAATTTTAAAAGTTTAGGGGCTTAAGAAAAATGGAGGGTACCTAAAAATTCGGTCAGCAAATGTTAAGGCACTAAAATATTCACTGCAAAACCTTAGGGCCTGAAAAAATTAATGTTGTATACGTCAGGGTACCTTAAGATTAACTCCTCATAGAAGGATATTAGAACTCATTTAAAATATGATATGAACACAGGGTAAAGATATAAAGAATAAAACTAATTTGCCAAAATTTTAAAGAAGATAATATAATAAGAAAAGGGGTGCAAGAGGCAATTATAGTAGCAATTACATACTCCGTACTATAAGAATCAAAATCTACAATATATTACCGGCAATATTAACCTCAAGAAGATTAGAACACACATCTTCATCTAATATTACTTTATACACAAATCATAATAATGTAGTTGCTGCTTAAAATATTAGAAAATAAAGCAAACAAAAGTACATATATGACAAATGTATTTGATGAGAAATGAATGGTGTTGTTTCATTCATAAACATAAAATATAGATTTAAAAATTTCTAATTAAGTGAACTAAACAAAGATGTTGATTTATAGATAGTAATCTTACTAATAAAATCATGTGTGGATACCCTAATTTGATATAGGATGTGCTATTCTTAAAATACTAATCTCATATTAAGGTAGACAAATTGCGTATTAGTTTCCACCAAAACTTATGATACAAATGAATATATGATATTGTTCCTTCACAAGCCTAAAAGCTTTTACCTCTAGTCAAATGCATATCTTCACGTAAAAATATTTGAACTGTGTATATGTGAAAATAGATGGCAAGAATAATGTACATGTTTATAATATACCTTGTTGGCAAAAATAGGTAAAACAAACAAATAAAAATATTAAAGAATGACAAAATTATTAAATTAAAGATAAAAATCCAAACACTAAGAATGATGATGTCGAAGGGGTGCCAGGATGATCAGCTCCATTACATTTAAAATACATCTTTGAAAACAAATTTAACAAAGCATCAAAGCCAAAGCCGAAGCATCTTGTCTATTTGATTTGAAGTTCTGGAAGCTTTTTATCTCAAGAAATGAAACCTGGAACAATAGTATGTCCTGAAAAAAATTGGATAACATATCCCGAAAAATTTTAGTGAAAGAACTAAAATTAAGCCCATTACATTGAACCAAAAACAAATAAAAGAACAATCAATTATAATTTATCAGAAAAGCCATTTTCACTGACTGCAACTCTAATTCTTCATCAATCCATCAATAATCTCATATCACTAAGTCCGGTGCACCACTCGTAATCATCAATCTTCTCCATCTTAACCTCATTCTATTGTACAATTTTCATCATGCTTGAGGATAATTTGGATATAGGGCTGGTGATCGGAAAGAGTGAGAGATTAATTGTGTGAAGGAAGTAGATGAATATATATACATAAATATATATGTATATGTATATGTATGTATATGTGTGTGTGTGTGTGTGTGTGTATATATATATATATATGTGTGTGTGTGTGTGTGTGTGTGTATATATATATATACACACACACACACATGCATACATACATACATATATATATATATATATATATATATATATATATATATATATATTATATATTATATATATATGTATGTATATGTATATGTATCCCTTGAGTGAGGAGGGATTAATAATTGAATGGATAGCAACAACTAAAGCTTGAGAAAGAAAATATGGGGCGGTGGTTATTAAGGATAGAGAGGGTGATGTGGGAAAGTAGAAAAATGGGGGGATATCCATTAGTGGATTTTTATGAATTTTAAAATTTAGAATCAAATTAACTTGTAACTGTTTGGAGTATTCTGATGGAATTAATGAGAAGCTTGGATCATGGGAGGGAAGCATTCTTGAGGCCTATTCATTTTACCATTGTAATATAAAGATTTAAATAATTTAAGAACTAGATGCCCTTAGGAAAAATTTTTGTTCTATCAATAACCAATTAATCAAATTGATGAACTGATAGACCATGAATTTTAAGATAAGGTTTTTATAAAAAAAATTGAAAATCATGACATAAAGAAAACCCATTGTGTGGTCCAATTAGTTGAACTCTTACCCTAATTTCCACCCAAAATTACACTAGTTATTGTTTGAATTTTGTATTTAACTTTCCTTTTTGGAATTATGGTAGAACTCTAATCATAGATTTACTCACAATAACATAATTTATGAGAATTAATACAAATGTTATATTTACACCCTATTTTTAATTTTCAACTCAAGTTTGTCGAATATATTTGAGTTTAGCTGAACTCTATATAGGTTAAATCCTAAACTCACTTTTTTGTTTTAATTTGAACTTATCATTGCTGAATCAAGCTAAATTGAGTTTAATTCTCCCAAATTAAACTTATTTTTGTCGTGTTAAACTAAATTGAAGTTATTCTTAAAAAAAGGAACGTGAAAGTGCCTGAGTAGTGTGATTAAGATAAGATTGCATACACAATTTATCATCAACAATGTATTCTAATCTAAATGCTTTTAATATATTGCAACTTGGGGTATGCAGATAAATGGGTATTTAATATTTTTCACTTGCTTAGATATGTGCTTTCTTAATATTCTTCCCTCTCAACATGGTGCTTATTTATAGATATATAAGAGTTTGATGTTTTTTGAATATTTTGTGCTAGCTGTAATAATTTAGTTCTTCTTTGAAACCCAAATGAAATTGAGTAACTTGTTTAGTATGTTCATATTGATAGTTTGGTAGTCCTATGAAGATATTCTATTATTGTTTTCATACTTTATGGGTCGCAAATTGGGGGGGAAAAAAAAACAGAAGAAGATTAGGAACCAACGGAGTCTTGAGTAAGTCAATCAGAATCAGTGAGGCTATTAACTGAAGTCTGGGAATTGAAATTAGAATAAGTACCTTTTATTTCTGATTCTAGTATTCACCTTAATCTCAGTAATTGATTTTAAAATCAAACTCTAGCTTAAGTTACATGATTTTCCCTTTTTTTAGGGGGTAATTTTTTTGCTTTTTTTGATAATTGACCAAAAGGAAACAAGAAGTTAACAAATTGCAACAATATAAAAACACAAAAAATAAAATATAGTTCTATAAAATTCACACAACATTAATTGGAGAGAAATCATAGTTTTTTTCCCCCATTGTTGATAGTTATAAGACAAAAATAAAGTACAATTTAAATGTAGCAATAGCTACCAAAATAAACAAAAGGTGACAACATTTATATAAAACAAAACCATATGACTTAAACAATAAAGGATAAGATCAAAATTTTCCAGCCCTTATGATCTTAGGTGTAGGGTACTTCCACTTTCCCAACTTTAACCAAAAGATGCTCCGTTTATGATATTGCAAGTTACCCCTAGCTTGTTCACTTCATCACAAAGAAGGTTATTATCCTACTTGTTGTATATGTAGGTAACGCTTGGCTTTCTAACAAAATCAATTCAAATGAACATATGATGGCTCTCTTTGCTATGATGACTGATCATAATTTTCATCTAAATCCATGTCAACCTTAAGTTGATACACCAAAATCCAAGATAACCCCTCTTTTATCCATTTTCCTTCAAGACACTTTCAGCACCTTTTTCTTGTGGCTCTTTTTCTTGTGGCTCCCTTAAACTTGGTATGCCAACTTCATTTGCACATGATGCATGCTTGAACACATGCTTTTATTATGTGCATAATGCTTCTCCCGATCAAATTGCATATCCAACTAGTACATGCCTCCCTCTTCCATCCATGGATAACACTTTATTCGTCCCATTGCCTAAGACAAGGGCAAGCAAAGGTCAATGTTGAGATACTTCTACTTGCATATGAGATAAGGCTCTTAGGAGAAGTCTAATCAATTGACATCCCTCTTCTCTATGTCTTTCTATCCATATATAGAGCTCTTACCAAAAGAAGGTGTAATACGTCCTTTTAGTTTCCTCTCTTCCTTTCTATTTGCTTTAATTCCCTTTTAATCACTTGATTTGTTATGCCATCTTTCAAACTAGAAGCCTGCCACCTGTTTGACAAAATTTCCCATAGCATGCTTGCATTATACAATTGAACATATTCTAAACTTCTAAAGACAATTCAAGCATATTTCTCCACCACCATTAGAGAAGAGATGTATCTTTTAGGAAGTTTGTCACCTTACATATAGTCCTCTATTCTCATATTATTCCTTATAGTCATATTCAAACTCGAATCAAGTTACCGTGTGATGTCGCTTCAATTGTCTCATCTTGTCTTGTCAGCTCCTTCTGTTTTCTTCTTCATGCTTCTAGTGATGTTTTTAATGTGATTGTTGCATCTTCATT
>JAKOGI010000687.1:50000-162500 GCA_029747015.1 Carnegiea gigantea
TGTTACAATTGTGGAATCAAGCTTCTTTGAAATTAAAAATGTGATTATATGAATTATACGAATTTCTTAAGTTATGTTTTTGGGGAATGAGGTTCGTGTCTTGTCTGAGGCTATTACAGAGCGTTCTAGAGCTATGACCATAGTAGTGACTGCCGTTATGTTCAGGTCGTTTAGTGGGAGAGGCTATAACCAATCCCCTGGGATATAAATGTCGACCTTATGTTTGTGTGTAAGCCATGTGGGTCCCCAGTAAGGAGGGTTTCGGCCCCAACTTACTAGGATATGAATGCGATTCCATGGTTTATGTTGTGGCAGTTCGCGTCCTTCAGAGCGTTGGGTGCCTGGTTGGGACTATATGAATGAGTTGCAGTTGGCCCACCATTGGTTGGTACCATATGTTTGAGCCGTAGCTGGGCCACCAGGATGTGTTTGTCACCCCTGCGTTGTGATGGTTCTTTGTGTGAGCCATGAGTTAATTTCCCCTAAACTAAAAGTTTTGCATTCAATTAAGAATATGTGATGTGTTGTGAAATTGGTTTTGGATTGAATTTGGACTTAGTGATGATGTGGAAATCCTTTTGGATTTGAATTGGGCTTTGGATTTGGATTTGAAGGTTCTTTCAAAACACCTATGAGCTTGTGATTGACTTTAAGATACATATTATATGTTTATGTGAATTTTTGAGATAAAGTTGATTTGATGTTTGTGCCAATTATGGTTATGGGCTGTCCGTTAGGTTGCTTAGCAGATTTTGCTTTCTTTTGGACTCTAGTGAGGACTATGAGCTCAAAGGACATGATTGGTATGGGACAATCATAATTAGTTTAGTGAATAAACTAACAGCAGAGTTTGTTTAGGGATTTAAGTGAAAACGAAAATCCTTGAAACGTACCTGGTATGGGATAAGTACGACTGAGTTACTCTGATTGCCATTCCATGACATAAATATGTTGTGTGTATGGAATGTATAAGTTTATTTTGGTTTTTGAAGCATATGAATGTTCTTATGTCACCTTGTACATGCTATATGATATGTTCTGTCTATATGTCATAAGATACGTGTACTGTGTGATTATGTGTGAATCGGTTAATGTGCAAAGTGTAACAACGGGGAAGGTAAGGGTTATTCACTGGGCTCGAGGAGCTCATGATCTCACCCTTTTTCAGGTTCTGGAAACCAAAAGGGATCACAGGAGCATTAAGAGAACTTATTTGGACCTGGAGGGCTCGTTATATGTATATGTTATGGATTATGTTTAGTAAATACAGTCTTGTATTTTGATTCGGATATATGTAAGAACATTTTGTATATGGTTTAAGTATATATGCAATGTATGTTTTAGAATTACCGGCCCGAACTTTCGTTAGACTGTGATTAGGGCTTCCGCTGCTATCGATAAGTTAATTAAGATCATAGAGCCTTGTGGGCGCTCCTGACCTAGCGTCCACGGTGGTGACGCGCCCGCCGCCCCTCGGGCAGCGGCGGGGCGTTACAGAATGGTATCAGAGCAAGCAACCTGCAACCCATAGGAATTATGTGCGTGTGTGCTTGCTTTAGTGCTTGTGAATGTGAAAACTATGTGTCTATGTGATCGGATATGTGCTTAACTGAATTATTTGTGCCTAACTTAGTGGTGGACCATATTCGAGCAATCATTCAGCCTACTAACGTACCGATAGTCGACTCGTTTAGATGGCTGCTGCAGGAAGTGGAGGGGGATCTGGTGATGGAGGGAGTAAAGCCGACCCTATGGCAGGGATTAATCTGCTTAACAAGTTCCTTAAGTTGCAGCCTCCAAAGTTTAGAGGAACTGCGAATCCCTCTGAGCTAGACGAGTGGATGAGGAAACTTGATAAAATCTTTAAGACAATGATGTGCCCTGAGGAGTACAAAGTAGGTTTGACTACACATCTATTTACGGGAGAAGCCGATTATTGGTGGGATTCCGCTAAGCCGAGTGATGAAGAGGACAAAGCAAACCCACTAACTTGGGAAAAGCTTAAAGAAAGGATGAATGAACAGTATTATCCTAGAGATGTGCAGAGAGATAAGGAAGTAGAGTTCTGTAACTTGACGCAGGGTAAGATGACTGTAATGGAGTATGGTGCTAAGTTTACTGAACTCAGTCGATTTGGGAGACATTTGGTGGATACAGAGCAACGGAAAGTTGATCGGTTCGAAGATGGTCTAGATATTGAAATTCGTAAAAGCTTATCATCGCAAGCATTTACTAAGTATCCAGACATATACCAACGAGCAATGCGAGTTGAGAAGGTTTTGGATGAAAGTAACGCGAAGAATGCAATTATTATAAGGAAACCAAGTGGAGGAAGCTCAGCTTCTGAGAAACAAAAGAACATTACTCAAGGAGAGCGAATGCCTAATCTAAGTGCTGATATGAAATATTGTGATTATTGTAAGAAAAGGCATGCTGGAACTGAATGTTATCGAGCAACGGGGAAGTGCTTCAATTGTGGAAAACCGGGGCATATTGCTATCAATTGTCCTGAGCCGAATAAGAGATTACCAAGAAACGTCAAAAGACCCTTCCCAGATGAAAAAGGCATACTTCAGACACCAAACAAGAAGCCAGAATACGATAGGGGCAAAGGTTCCGTGGGGAGAATCTATGTCATGAAACCGCCTGAGAAAAAGTAGGTGGATTCCCATCTGAAGACTAGAAAAAGGTAAGTTTCAAGGACGAAACTTATTTTAAGGGGGGAAGGATGTAACACCCCGAATTTTTTTTAGTTACTAATTTTGATTAAAGTGTGAATTCTTGATTAATGTGTATATATTTTATGTGATTTATTTTAGATACATATGTGTTTTAAGTTAATATGATTGTGGTTTAGGAATAATTTGTTGAATGAGTATACTACTAAGGCTTTGTTTCAAAAAAAAAAAAAAAAGAGAAAGAGAAAGGAAGGAAGAGTTAAAAAAAAAGGGGGGCTAGACCAAAAAAAAAGGAAAAAGAAAAGGAAATTGGGGAAGGGGGGTTTTACGTGAACTTTGGGGGGGGCTCTCTATTTTTACTTTTTTCAACACAAACACACACCACACATGCAGAGGGTCGAGAGGAGAGAGAAGAAGAAGAGAGGAAGAAGAGAAGGAGGAGAAGAAGCAGAAGAAGAACAAGAAGGCGAAGATTTCGATTTTGCTTTTGAATTGCGACTAAGGTGAGTAATTCTTACTCTTCTTTAACCTAAAATTGATTAGGGCAAGAAGAATTCGAAAACCTAGGGTTCGAATCTGAGAAATCAAGCGAAAATTGAAGTATGAATTTGATGTTTTTAGGGTTTGATAGAGGAGAAAACAACCTTCGATTGATAGAAACTCACCCCTAAAGTTGTTTGTTTAATTGTGCTTTTTGGATTGATTAGGGGCTTGTGACTTGTTGGGTATGTTGTGAATTCATCCAATTACATGTTAAATGATGGATTTTTGGGTTGATTGATTGTATTCAAAGAACAAAATGGAAGAAAGCTAGATTGAAATTTCGGATTTGTGCAGAGCTCGAGTACGCTTTGATTTTCTGGGAATCATTGGGTCGTTGAAAAATTCTGAAATTTTTACAGTACGTTACCTAGGATATTAGGCAACTTCTGGTAAATTTTCATGAATTTTAGATGTGTAGTTTGTAAGTTATGAATTTTTATTTGAATCTGCCCTGTTTTTAGTATGTAAATTCAAATGGTGTTTGGAATTACTGTGAGCTTTTGGGTTGGAGAAAAATTATGCAATTTTTACTGTAGAATACTGATGTCTAGAAGTATCCTGTAAATTTTCATGAATTTTGGATGTGTATTTTAGAAGTTATGAATTTTCGATTGAGACTGCCTTGTTTTGGTACCTGATTTCGGTTATTGTTTTAATTTGTTATGAAAGGTTTACTTGGAGAAAAATTATCAAATTATTACTGTATATTCTCATGATATGGGGTGTTTGCTGGTAAATTGTTGTGAATTTTGGTTGTGTATGCTAAAAGTTATGAATTTTGAGGTTAATTCACAAATTTTTGAGTATTTTGGCTGACTGTTTGAATTTCTGGGAATGATTGGCCTGGGCAAAAATCATGATATTAATATGTTAGAATTTATATGTTATTTGTCAATTTCTTGCAAAGTTTGGTGAAGATTGGATGTGTATGCTGTGAGTTATGAATTTTTGGAGTTAAAGTACCTTGCTTAGTATAATTATGGATTATTTGTATTTTTAATCCATAAATTAAATATGAAAAGGCCATTGTTGAGCTTCCTGAGAATTCTGATTGTGTGACGAAGTTTGGGAAAATTATGAAAAGCATTTTGAGTTGAATTATGTTATATTTTGATTATGTTTTTGTTACAATTGTGGAATCAAGCTTCTTTGAAATTAAAAATGTGATTATATGAATTATACGAATTTCTTAAGTTATGTTTTTGGGGAATGAGGTTCGTGTCTTGTCTAAGGCTATTACAGAGCATTCTAGAGCTATGACCATAGTAGTAACTGCCGTTATGTTCAGGTCGCTTAGTGGGAGAGGTTATAACCAATCCCCTGGGATATGAATGTCGACCTTATGTTTGTGTGTGAGCCATGTGGGTCCCTAGTTAGGAGGGTTTCGGCCTCAACTTACTAGGATATGAATGCGATTCCATGGTTTATGTTGTGGCAGTTCGCGTCCTTCAGAGCGTTGGTGCCTGGTTGGGACTATATGAATGAGTTGCGGCTGGTCCACCATTGGTTGGTACCATATGTTTGAGCCGTAGTTGGGCCACCAGGATGTGTTTGTCACCCCTGCGTTGTGATGGTTCTTTGTGTGAGCCATGTGTTGATTTCCCCTAAACTAAAAGTTTTGCATTCAGTTAAGAATATGTGATGTGTTGTGAAATTGGTTTTGGATTGAATTTGGACTTAGTTATGATGTGGAAATCCTTTTGGATTTGAATTGGGCTTTGGATTTGGATTTGAAGGTTCTTTCAAAACACCTATGAGCTTGTGATTAACTTTAAGATACATATTATGTGTTTATGTGAATTTTTGAGATAAAGTTGATTTGATGTTTGTGCCAATTATGGTTATGGGCTGTCCGTTAGGTTGCTTAGCAGATTTTGCTTTCTTTTGGACTCTAGTGAGGACTATGAGCCCAAAGGACATGATTGGTATGGGACAATCATGGTTAGTTTAGTGAATAAACTAACAGTAGAGTTTGTTTAGGGATTTAAGTGAAAACGAAAATCCTTGAATCGTACCTGGTATGGGACAAGTACGACTGAGTTACTCTAATTGCCGTTCCATGACATAAATATGTTGTGTGTATGGAATGTATAAGTTTATTTTGGTTTTTGAAGCATATGAGTGTTCTTATGTCACCTTGTACATGCTATATGATATGTTCTGTCTATATATCATAAGATACGTGTACTGTGTGATTATGTGTGAATCGGTTAATGTGCAAAGTGTAACAACGGGGAAGGTAAGGATTATTCACTAGACTCGAGGAGCTCATGATCTCACCATTTTTCAGGTTCTGGAAACCAAAAGGGATTACAGGAGCATTAAGAGAACTTATTTGGACCTGGAGGGCTCGTTATATGTATATGTTATGGATTATGTTTAGTAAATACAGTCTTGTATTTTGATTCGAATATATGTAAGAACATTTTGTATATGGTTTAAGTATATATGCAATGTATATTTTAGAATTACCGGCCCGAACTTTCGTTAGACTGTGATTAGAGCTTCCGCTGCTATCGATAAGTTAATTAAGATCATAGAACCTTGTGGGCGCCCCTGACCTAGTGTCCACGATGGTGACGCGCCCGCCGCCCCTCGAGCAGCGGCGGGGCATTACAATAATCAAGTTGCAAGAAGACAAATCCACAGCCCATGTTTGATGCCTAATTCTTCCACGGACACCCATAACATTAATTCATTCAAATCTTCAAAGTCACCATCTTAAACTATAAATTAACACAAACTAGCACTTATCTAAATTAAAAACACATGTTCAGTGACAAAATCAGGAAGTAAAATGGTAAAAACAATTGAAGGGAGCTTAGAATTCACCTTTTCACACCAAGAAAACAACACTAGGAAGGAGTGGAAGGAGGTGATAAATAGTGTTGGTGGTTGCTACAATCCAATGACGGCTTGAATGGTTGGCAGCATATGCAGATGGTAGTGGGTAGGCCTATTGTATAAGGGAAAACAAGGGAGGGGCTCTGTGTGATAGAGTAGGGAAAGGGAGGTTCCAAGTGTAGAAGGAAAAAGGGAGATTATTTAGTTATATTAATCTTGTTTTAATTTAACCCCCAAATCTAGATTTTTCTTTTATTTTTAGCCCTTTTCCACCTTTTCTGTAGTAAAACAATTTCCCCTTTTGAACTAATAATATTTGGGCTAATATTAGGGCTATTTTTAGTATTCTCAGGGTTTATTGGAAGAAAATTATAAGCTTCACTCATATTAAATAGTATTATCTTTGCATTTATTTTTATTTGGCTTAGTCACATTATAGTTTCATTTACATAAAATGGGTGAGCAAATTATGTATATATAATACATAAAAAATTATGACTTCTAGTTACTTTCATAAATATGCTGATTTTTTTCATTTACTTATGAGTTTTGGAATAATTCCATAAGGAGCATAACTATTCTTTCGAGGCTATTTTACCGTCTCAATCTGTACTCGCATAGTTATTTCAAATGTTGAATTGAAATGCGGCACTCAACTTAATTAATTTAAATGGAAATTAACTAGAGTAATTAGCATGATTTTGGTGCGGGTTATTACAATTGCAAAACGGCTGGTCACATCATGGACAAATGCTACACAGTATATGGTTATCCTGAAACCAACAGACAAGGGGGGAGAAACAAGGCTTTTAAGGCTACAAGCAATGCTTGGGGAAAGCAAGAAAATCAGAATGAATCTACTACTCTGTTGTCAGGGCTTAATCAAGAGCAGTCTAAGTAACTACTTCAGTTCCTCACTAATCTTATTGCCAGCGTGAACACAAACAACACAACATAGAAGCCATAGCCTCGGTTGCACACATGTTAGGTAGAATTCATGTTAAATGATGTTTTGTGTTTTTGTGCCTCGAATCGTGCAACATGGACAAACTAATCAAAGCTGTCATATTTTTTATGCAAACCTAATGGCCATAATTCTTTGTAGTGCCAGGGTAATTGTGAAGCAAATAGTCATGCTTTGTATAATATTTTTATGGACCAGACAGTATAAGCAAGCAAGAAAGCCTATGTGGCATGAGAAGAGGCTCATAAACTAGCTCTGAGGGGGCCTTAGGGATTATTCAGTCTTACTTTGCAGAATCTTGCAGTTATGGGAAAGCTCCTTTTGGCTATTAATTGTAGTAAAGAGAAGCATTGGATCCAATCGATCCACACTTACTACGAAAAGAGAAGGGACTTTTGGCACATGGAAACTCTGAAGCAGGCTACTTGGGTCATCCAAAAGATGTTCAATTGCAAAGAAAAAGTGCACGCTGTTGTTCTCACCAGTCTAGTCGAATTTAGGGGCTGTTTGGTGAGCAACCTAGGGTTAGGGACTTGAATCCCTGGGTTTCAAGTTCCATTCTCTTGTATTTGGTGAGAAATTTAGCGGGTGGAACTTGATAGCTGAGGGTATCAAGCCCCCCCCCCCAAACCTCAGGAACTTGAACCCCCCAATATGGAGGGGTGTCAAGTCCCAACCTCAAATGGGTTAATCCCCAACAGAGAGAGGTGGGAGCAGGCAACACTTCCATCAACCACCACCGCTGGAGGATGCCACCGTTGACAATCAAGGTCCGTAGAAAGCGCCGCCACCACTGGAGGGGTTGCTACCAACCGATCTTTGGTTTTTTGATTTGTCAAATCCTCTTCGTCTGCATCGATTTGTTCTAGCTTCTTCATCATCATCCCTTATTGGGCATCTTCTTCTACTTACAAATTTTGTTCTACTCTTCGTCTCCATAGATCTGAAAGTATTGTTCTTCTTCATCGATCCTTTTTTTTTTGGTTGGTTTCGCTTTGATGAAAAGGTCACCGGAAAAGTTTGTGGGGAAGGGCATTGGCGGAGAAAATGGTCGGCGCCGGAGATGGACTGCTGGATCTGACATGAAGCCGTTGTAGCTTGAGGTTGGGGTTGATTTTGGTGCTGAGAGGTGAGAAAATAGGAGAGAGAGCAAATAGTAAGCCATTGCTTTCAATTTGCCTGATCTGAAATAAGGTTGCTGAGGGAAGACGGAGATAGTGATGGTTGTTGGAGTTGTTGTCTCCACACTTTCTTTGGAAAGAAGAAGAAGAGCTGAGAACTTGATTCCATTCCATTATTACTCACCAAACACTTGAGTTTAGGATTCCAGTTCCATCCCCAACCCTCAGGAACTTGATACTTGATTCCATTTCATTCCTTTTTTTTCTCACCAAACAGGCCCTTACAATATTAAGGACCTGCTCTTTTCATCGGTGAATTGGGATTGTCAGATCGAAAGAAATGGAATGCAATGGGAAGGAGTGGAATGGAGTGTGGAAGGAGTATTTTTTATTACAGGAGTGGGAGTGGAATAGAGTGTGAATGAGTGGAATAGAGTGGAAATAAATGGAATGAAGTAGGATAAAGATAGAATTATTAATATCAAGATGTGGGAAGGAGTAGGAGGGAGCAGAAGGAGTGGGAGGGAGCCGAAGGAGTGAAAATGAATGGTATTTATCTTTAACGAATGAGAAAGAGTGAAAAGGAGTCGGAGTCAATGATTTAGCCTCGAAAAGCACAGACCCTAAGAAGGCTTATGATATGCTTAGCAAAGTTAAGCGATGAGATTGTTATGCTTTGCCTTGGTCATCCTTGGCTCTTCCAAGGCATACTTTCTGGTTGGGGATGACAATCAAATGAAGATTACCAAACTAGAGTTATCTACTAATGAGATTCAGCTTAATAGAAACGGGGTTTGTCCTCTATGCAACAATGATGATGAATCTCATGATCATTTATTCTTTTAAAAAAAAAAAATTAAGTTGAAGCGAACAAGCCTAAATATGTTAGAGTCTTCTGTTTGATTCCCCATCACTAATGCATTATCAAAATAGTTTGATCTGGTCGGACCATTGAATCAACTTAACTCGGGTTTCTGGCCCAATCAAACCTACCTGATGACCCAATCTAAATTCATGTGACTCGGGTACAGGCCTATTGTGATCCACTAAAACAAGCAATGCCTAGAAAGGTAAAGGAGTAATTTATCGGCCTCATATTTATCTTAACTAATGACAAGTATAAGGTGTACATGTACAAATTCAAATCGTACTTATGTGTCGTCAGCCCACCCAAACCCACAACCCAAATGGGGAAGACACCAAAACAGCATGAGCTTGACCCACTCAGAAATTACAATTCTAGAACCTTCAGTAGGAAAGGGTGTCTCTCTTTCTAGACAGCACTACAGCATAGCCCCCAACTCAAGTTCTAAGCTTTTTAGGGTTTCGTTATCCTTCATCCTCTCTGTCACTCGCTCAAGTCACTCTCTTCGCTCTCTGCTTTCTCTAACCAATCTTCTGTTCACCACTGTGAGGTATGCCTTTCAATGCGTTTGATTTGGGAAACTTCATATTCTGGACTTGCTTGCCTTTTCATCCCCTCATAAATAGTTGCATTTATGGGTGATAGAGTCTTTGTTGTTCATTTTTTGCGTCTTGGATTAATGGGTTTTTGGCTAATTTGAAATTCAATTTATGGGTAATGGAATTCTTTAATGGAAATAGGTAAAATGGCCGCTGCCCAGTTTACAACAGCCAATGTTTCAGGCAGGGGTTTGCCCATATTTGAAGGTCTTAAACCTTCAACGGTCAAAATGGCTGCTTTTGTACCGTTGAGACCAGGACTCAGCCAGAGGTCTTTTCGCCCTTTGGTTGTTAAAGCTGCGACGGTTATTGCCCCCAAGGTACCCTCTGAGTTCGTGTTGATGATATTGCTGTTTTCTTGTTGTGACTTTTTGCATTCATCTCCCTATGGTTTTGAATTCTGAATGTTCTCTGTTATATGTTATGTTCTCTGTTATATGTTATAAGCTATCTTTCTGAACCAATCACTGATGCCAAAATGATTGTTTTGCATATTTTGGATTAATATTGGTGTGGGATGCGAAGCTATTGCGCAGTAGTTGTTGGATATAGGGGGAAGCCATAATTGTTTATATCCTTCTAGGTTTGCTTCTCATCAGCTTGTGAGTTTTGCTCATTTTTCATGCATTGGCATTTTGTAACCCTGATATCTTATGGATTTTATATTGTTCAAGATGTGCAAATAAATTTCTGGTTATGTTACTTGATTGCTTGCATTTAGGTTTAGATCTCAATGGGGTCTTCATATTTGCAAATAATCACTTCAGCCTAATGCTTCTGTGCAATTTAGGAGTTTTGCACACATAAACTTCTGAGAATCAAAGTATTTCTATGGATTCTTTAAAAGCTGTATCAGTAGCCTTTAGCTTGCTGATGATTCTACTGAGCTATAAATTATGTTGGTTGGATTTTGTTTCTTTATGACGTCACCATACCAAAGCAATAACAGAAAATCCGTTGCATAGCAATACAGGAAGTCCCACATAGCACGCGGAATGCTGTGTGGGGGGTCAACATTCCTTACAGTTGAGCTGCTAAAAACCGATTCCTGAGGAGGACAATTGAGTGATGCATTTTCTCTTAGCCTAGGAATTTGAAGCTCAACAAAATTTGTACAAATGGATCTTTAAACTGCCTGGGAAGTTCATTGGTCTTTGTGCAGTATTTTTTAAAATTTTTGCAGACCAAATAGTCATATTTTCCTCTCTATGGGTATTAGTGGACTATCGACGTGTGGGAGTGAATCACAGTTTGTTTCAGGAATTGGAATGTGAAGGACCTGAAGGTGTTATGGCTGTAGTATCCAGCCTTTCGGGATTGCGATGCATGGAATTGTGGAACAGGGTTTTGAAATGGGAAACCATTGATTCTAATTTTCAAGGGATTTTTAGCATTTTTTCTCTGCTCCTGATTTAATGTGAACGTCATATTGTGCACAATGGAATCAGGAGATTTGTTGACGACAGTAGAGCTGGCCAATATGGATTTCTCTTATCTTTTGCTAGTCCTGCTTGGATTCCTGGAATATTGAAAAATATCAGTCGTGCTAGTTGAGTTTTGCTTGCTGCTTTCCTTACTTCGATTTTCCCTTTTTCAGCCATAGTATGTATATTTTTGTTTATGTTCGTGTTGATGTTCTTGTCCTTGAAAATTACTTGTTTTGGGCATTGCAATCATACTCGATTACCGACTATTTAGGGATCATCTGTTTAAAGAACAGGGTAATGGTATCATCAAACAAGATACTTGTCCCAACTTAGAAACTAATATTAGAAACTTTGATTTTTCTTGGCTAGCAGTATACTTCAATCAAGCCTCTGGCCGATAGAGTGCTAGTCAAGGTCAAAGAGGCAGAAGAGAAGAGTATTGGTGGAATTTTGCTGCCATCAAGTGCCCAAACTAAACCCCAATCTGGTGAGGTGGTTGCCGTTGGTGAGGGCAAGATGGTTGGGAAGAACAAAGTGGAGATCAGTGTCAAAGTAAAATTTTAGATAGTATGGACTGCTATTTGACATTAGCACTATTTATTGGATGACTGACTAATGCCATTTGTCTGTGCCGGGCCCCCTGTCTGCAGCCTGGTGCCCAAGTTGTGTATTCCAAGTATGCAGGGACCGAGCTAGAGTTTAATGGGTCAAACCACCTGCTGTTGAAGGAGGATGACATTGTGGGCATTCTTGAGACTGATGATATCAAGGATCTTAAACCTTTGAACGAGAGAATACTTATTAAGGTCAGTGCCTTACCTATCAAATAATTCCATGTGCCTTACCTATCAAATAATTCCATTAGGTGTGGATGGTGTTTAGTTGGTTTGAATGACGATCTAAAGGAATTTGAACTAGAGCATTGACAGCCTAATTTTATTGATGTCGAGGATTCTTGCCAAAGCTTTGGTTTGAATGAGAATCTACAGTAATGAGAATCTAATGCTTTTATCACCTCTTTCTTTCATCGGTTGTTTTGTCTATCTGCCCATCATTGGGTTGGCTATGATGAGAAGATATATGCATTATTCATACTATATGTAATTCCCTGATGTCTAA
Source organism: Carnegiea gigantea (assembly GCA_029747015.1). Taxonomy (NCBI): domain Eukaryota; kingdom Viridiplantae; phylum Streptophyta; class Magnoliopsida; order Caryophyllales; family Cactaceae; genus Carnegiea; species Carnegiea gigantea. The sequence continues at coordinate 62,161 of JAKOGI010000687.1, forward strand.
AAGAGAACATGATCATATCTCAATTTAAATTATCCAGGTAAACATAAATCCGATGTGATAACTTATTTTGATTTCTTTCTCAATACTAAGTTATTTCTTTTTGTTAGTTTGACTTCTTTTAATCGGAACCTGCAACAACCTAATTGATTGTTGGTTACATAATTTGAGACTACCCATTTTGCTTGTCCTAATTTCCCCCTGCTGATTTAGTGGCTGTGGTTCTCATGTACTCTAGGTTGCTGAGGCAGAAGAGCAGACTGCTGGAGGTTTGCTATTGACAGAGGCATCCAAGCAGAAGCCTTCAATTGGGACGGTAAATATCTCAACGGCTTGCTATCCTTGCCAATTTTCGCGTTCAACCAATGATGGGTTGCCAACTATTCTAATGGAACATGTGTATCTTTTGCTTATGTGTTACTCAATGATGGGTTGGACAGGTGGTTGCTGTGGGGCCCGGCGCATTGGATTCGGAAGGAAAGAGAAAGCCATTGTCAGTTTCAGCAGGGGACACGGTGATGTATTCGAAGTATGCTGGGAATGAGTTCAAGGGCAAAGATGGTTCCGACTACATAGCACTTAGGGCATCCGATGTTATGGCTGTGTTGTCTTAGCCACATAAGAAGCTGATGGGAAAGAGATGGTTAAGGTAGGGAAATCATTGTTTTTGTGGGCAACGAAAGGGGGGCATCATGAGGCACTGAATGAGGACTTTTAAAATCTTTAGGTATTCATATGTAAGTTTTCAGTGTGCTTGGAATTTTGATTGAATTTTGGGTTCCTGTTCCATGAGGGTGTTTTGTTGCTTCATTTGATAAATTGTGCTGTCGGACCTGGAGCTGAGCTTGTTTCGAGTGTATCTGTTGAAAGTCTCGCGCAAAGAAAGTGATTGGATCATAAAAAGAGGCCGGGTGTTTATCATAAGACTGCTTATTTTGAATGTAATTGTCGAAATAACGAGGTGGTTTTTCATAAAAATGATCCATAAGGGCATGTTTTATGCAAGAATGGAATAGTTAAGAAAAGGTTAGGGGCTTGCTGCTTTGCTGATTTGGGATTTGTCTGCGGTTCATTTTTGGGAAACCTCTGATTTATGGTGCGTCATTCATCGGTAAGAATTACCCCCGCTTGGGAATGTGTGACATGGGGAGATATGGAGCAAATGGTCCTGACAGGATCTTATGTTTTATATTGCAAGCCAGGAAGGTCCTCAGATTGTTATAACACGCTGTTGAGGACCTCAAAGATGTCATGGGAATGTATCAAAGCCCTTGAACGGTTTTCCTTTGCAAATTCCTAGCTGCCAGATTAAATAAGGTATTATAAAAATAAAAATTTACAACTACTCCTACCAGGGGGCTGGTATTAAAAAAAAAAAAAATAAAGCTAGACATTATATAAAGTACAAATTTTTGCATGAGACAATCCAATGGTAATTTATCATAGGACTGACTATGTAGCAAAACATTTTTATTTTAATCTTAGGCGGAAGATAATCAGTGTGTAGCGCATCTCATGATGTACGTCATCATGAGATAATCTCCCATAAGAGTTAAGCCTTGTTTGGCAATTAGCCGTTAGCTGATCGTATTAACTGTTTAACTTAATTGATTGTATTAGCTTTTTTTGAATAAAATATTTGATGAAATTAGTTGTTTCTAATGAAATTATTTTGTAAAATTTTCACTTGTAAACCCTTACTTCAATTTTTTACTATTTTAACAATAACAATCTTTATAAATTACATATTCATCTTTCTTCTAAACATAAACTAAGAATTATGTGATATACAAAATTACATCTGGGTTCCTCAATTGTGGTTATGACATTACTTGTGTTCTTCATTATCCTAGTTTCCTAATTAATAATGTCTGAGATTTATGTGATACAAACTTATCTATTGCGTAAGATACATTAACACGAATTATTTAATACATTCTAGAAAATATTAAAATAAAAAGCATTAGCTTAAACATCTTGACCATCCACAATAAGTCATTTTAGAAAATATTTATTAATTGTTTGTTGCGAGTGGCAGCTGAAGTAATTTTTTGAAAATTGCTATGATCAATACAGTTAATTTAGTGGTGAAAATCAAAAAAGTATTCTAAAGAGCTTTTAAAAATAAGTTTTTTAAGCCAAAAAGGCCAATATAAAAAACTTTTCAACTAAACACTTTTTTTTGACCATAGTTAAACCGCTAATAGTTACAAAAAGTTCTTTTGGAGGAAAAAATAAAAAACTCTTTTATCAAATAGGGCCTTACTGTTATATGAGGAAGAACAAGCCAAAAAATCTCTCACTTGTGGTTCCCTAGAAATAAAAAATTATTTATTCACAAAATTCGCCATTTGAACATATCATCATCTCTTCAAAAAGAAAAATTTTATTCAACACTCCAACCTGGTTTGAAGAGCCGTTCAATGTCTTATGATAAAATTTTTATTTGAATTTACAAATTAATTTTATTGTCGAAACCCTAAAATAATCATTAGTCTGAAAAGACACAAGTATTGTCGAAACTTTAACATGGTTTGGAGAGCTTTACAGCGTCTTACAACATCCTTATTTGAATTTACAAATTAATTTTATTGTCGAAACCTTAGAATAATCATTAGTCTAAAAGGACACAATTATCTATTAAGTTAAAGGGATTTTCAATATTAGCAGTATTTTTATATGGTCACTCGACATGTACACGAATGTTATTTTTATCTTATAATTTTTGAAATTATTACTTAACCACTCTTACCAAGAGGTTGAAGAAGAACAAAAACCTATGAGAAGCATCAAGGGAAAAAATCTACAAGAGTAGCAACCCGATGATTAAGAATGTGTAAAATAAAAAAATAATTTGGATAAATCGACCAACCAATTAATCGTATAAAATCTAAGTACCAAGGATTGAAATAAAGGAAAGACTCATATTTACCACTCTCCAGGACAGAGAAAACGAGATTTTTAGGAAGAGAAATAAAAACAACAAGCTCATTCATTCAAAATATCAAAATTGAAACTTCTACCAGGGATTAAGTCAATGGGTGCCCCCCCCCCTCAAGCTTAGAAACAAAATATACAATTGCAAGGAAAGATAACCAATAAAATTCTACTTGGTTGTCCAACAAAAACAAAGAAAAAGGGGTCCACTAGTTACATTGTAAGGGCTTACATTTTTTTGCACTTGTCTTTGCTTGGCATCATCGTCAACCATCCTAAATGGAGGATTTGGTGTTTATCTTCAATGGGGAATTAGTTGGGGATGTCCAGAACTACCCACAGAATATTAACCCCCAAATCAACCACAGGTTATCATCTCCAAACAAAATGGCCGAGCTAAAATTTCTAATAAAGAGATCAAAGGCATATTAGAAAAAGTTGTAAGGCCAGATAAGAAGGATTGTAGTCTTAGGTTAGATGAAGCTTACTGGACTTATAGAACTGTATATAAGACACCTATAGGTATGTCACCTTATAGGTTAGTTTTTGGCATAGCATGTCATCTCCCTATAGAGTTAGAGCATAAATTCTATTGGGCTATGAAACAGTATAATTTAGATTATAACCTAGCAGGAAAGGAGCGTAAGTTACAATTGCAGGAATTGGAAGAGATTCCTCTAGAAGCCTATGATAATTCAGTAATCTACAAAAGTAAAGCGAAAGCCTTTCATGATGCCAAGCTTAGCAAGAGAGAATTTCAAGTAGGTGAAAAAGTATGTTATTCAACTCAAAATTGAGACTTTCCTGGTAAGTTAAGTTCTGGATGGCTAGGACCTTTTGAGGTAGTAAAGACTTATCGACTTGGTGCTCTTGAAATTAAATCTTTTTCTACTAACAAGATTTTGAAGGTAAATGATCACAGGTTAAAGCAAGTTTATGAAGGAGATCAGGTATGCTTAGTGGAGGAGATCCGACTAGAAGATCCATGAGCTTCATTTATGTCGAGCCAACGATAATAAACAAAGGCGCTGGTTGGGAGGCAACCCAATGTTTTCAAGAAAGTATACATTTAATTCTGCTTTATCTTCATTATTTTTATCATTTTGTATGCATTAGGAATAATGCATGAATCAAGTGGGGAGGGGGTTGTTGTATCCTATATTTAGTTCTTGCATTTTTCATTCTTGACAAAAAAGAAAAAAATAAAAAATAAAAATAGTCTTTTTGTATCTTTCTTATAAAATAATGCACCAATATGAGTTTATACTAGGCTTTCTTGCTTGAAATTTTTCTGTTTTACTATTTTAGTTTATTCCTTTGCACGTGAAACTTCTAAACATGCTAAATGTCATTCAAGAGTAGTTTAAATTAATCCTCATATATCTCTTTAATAAGTAACTGTCAGGATTATCCAACTTATTTGATCATGTTACATAGCTGCTTCAGAGGCAATAAAAGGACCTCGTATGTTCTCATAGACTATTGAATTAATAGAATAATTCATTAAAATTGTAACTTTTCTTGTCTTGTTAAAAAAAATATTAATAAAAGAGAGAAGAGAGAGAAAATTAAAATGTTGGTTTACATACATAGGTTTGGTTTAAGTGCTACGACATTTGTTCCTCTTAAGTGGCTCGTGTATGAAGAATACTTGTGCTAGAAGAGTTAACACCATTCAGGGCCATCTACAACTCAAAACATGCCAACAACAGTTTATTAAAAAAAAAAAAGAAGAAGAAAATAACTATTAGATTACCAAAAATAGGTGGGAACAGGTGGATCGGCACCTTTTCCCCTTGAGTTCAAGTCTAAAGTTGATCCTCATGTATGGAGTAACCCATGTTGGGAGAGTCATGGCCCAAACCCTTTTTGGACTGATCAATAACCTGAACCACACTAGTCAATGATTGAAACCACACTAACGGTCCCCCCTAAAAAAAAAAATACGAGGCAAATTTAGAATCAATTTCAATAAGTTATTTCCTCTAGTTCAGTTCTCTTTATAGCCATACCACACCTCAATTTCTCCTATCTTAAACTTTTTAGGCCTCTTGATTAGTGTATGCATGCTTAAAAGAGATGGATGTTTATTGTTCTTGTTACTTTGTTAAAGTGATGTTGTGAGACTGGTGAAGAAACTTTTTTAAGGCAGTTGGATGTTTAGTAGTTGTTGGCTTGTTGGAGGGAAAACTAATTAATTTTGAATGAAACTGTTTTAAAGTAAGTCAATGCCTAGTGGAAATTTCATATTTCATGTATGACTTTATAAGAAAGAGGGGTAGTTTTTAAGTTGAGTCCTAGATTTCTTTGCACGAAGACGTCCAAAGTCTAAATATACGGAAATTTGTTAAGTCGAAATTCATGCATGTTTTAATAATTATTTAATTTATATTATATATATTATTTTGTCTAATTCACTTTATTTTATCTATACTTTAGGTTAAGGATTAATAAAGTAAAGAAGAGAAGAAAAGACGTCGAAACACGACTGTTTTTATTGCATGATTTTACAAGAAGATTTGTTAAGTCGGTCTGAAAATAATAATTTATGAAAAATATTAATTTTCATAATGATTTATTTGGACTAGGATTACTTCTCCTAATTGAAGATGAATTGCAAGACTAGAAAGAGAAGAAATCCTACAAAAACCCTAATAACATTGTCCATTACCACCTCACCATCTCCTCTTCATCTCTCCTCGCTATTCTTGTTCATCCTCATCACGTCCAGCCTCCATCTTCTCTCCACCCCCCTTCTATTAGCATCACCTTCCTCATCATCACATCGTCATCATATTCAAGAATCATCACATCATCATCACCTAATCTCCTCGTCATCCACATGCTCAGCGAGCAACATCACACCAGACCACCTTCACGCCACACCAGATGATTAGACATCATCTTCATATTATGGTATCACTGCTTTGTTTTTCTTTTATTTAATTTAGTTTATTATAAGCATGAATTATTTAGAATTTGTACGTAATTTAATTTATAATATGTGTGAGTAGTTTTATATACTTAGCATAATGTAATTGAAACCATGCTAAATTAATTATTTTGAAACAATTTTTGTGTTTTGTTGTCTAATTGATTTTTATTTCATGGTTCTATAATTGGTTGTGTTTATTGTTCATGATATTTATATTTGTTTAATTAGAATGCATGCTAATTAGTTTGATATGAATTCATATGATAGTTTAAAGGGTTTAAGTATGTAAAAGCTTTATTATTTTGAACAGAAGTATCACCCTAATTGATTATGAGTGACTCAAACCCATCTCTTTTAATTAAAAAATTATTATAGAGTTTTGTTAAATTAATTTGCTGGTACATTGATTACAAGGTATTAGATTATGTTTTTCTAAAACTTAATAGTCTAGTTTGATTAAATTATTACGCTGGTGCTAGGGTTATCAAAACTAGTAGGGTTTATATTAGGGTTGCATCTAAGAAGACTATAATATAAGAAAAAGAGAGAAAGATCCATTGGTGGGTGTCTTCTACCGTCTAACTCATGAAAAAAAATTAATTTGTGTATTAATGAAAAACATTAATTTACATGGTGGATATAGATTATGCTAAGTGTTCTCTTGAATTTGGTGTTTTTGATAATTATTTGTTTGCTTTTTAGTTAATTTATTTAGTTTGCTGATTTTTATTTTTAAATTCATAGACTTCAATATTAAATTTCATGTACCCCCAAAAAGGATTAGTCTTTTAGGTGTGTCCTAAAAATTTTGCGTCAATTATATTTTGATTTTTAGTGTGGTTTAATTTGTAGATTAATTTTTTGTTCCATTTTTGCCATTATTTATCAGTTTGTTAGAAATTAGGTTAAAAATAGTTCATTTTGTGTTTTTATATATTTTATGCCACTTTAGGGTTTATATAGAATCCAAATATGCTGTTATTTAATTTCTAAATTTTTGAAAATCATTGATAATTTTTCATATTTATTTCGTGAATTAGATACATGTAAGTTTTTACTTTAATAAATTTGAAAATTATGTTTTTATTTTTTCTTTCATGTTTTTAGGGTTTGATTAAGTCTGTAAAACTAGGTTTACAATTTGGATAATTTTATAATTTATTTTCATATTTGTTTAAATGCAGTTTATTAGTTATTTGATTCTAAATTTTATTTTCTATTTTTATTTCATGCAATTATTTTCTTTTTTTATTTGTCTTAAATTAATTAGATATGATTCGAGGAATATAAATTTAATTATTTTCATATTGTTCATTGACTTTATTTTCGGTGAATTTGGACATAAAATTTTCTGCTTGTCATTTTCTATTTTAATTTTCAATTTAATATTGTGAGAATATTTTTATTTTTTATTTTTTCAGAATAATTAGGTTGAGTATTTACTATTTTCTAGAATTAGGATTAACATATTTTGGAGTATACTGAATAATTTTTTAAATTTTTATTTATTTAATTTGATTTGTTTTAACAATTAAAAGAAAAAAGTAAAAAAATTAGAGTAGTGATTTAATTGGATTGAAAATAGCTTGTTCTTATATCTTTCCTCGTGGGATTGATTCCTACTTCCCTGTGTTATATTCTTATGTAAAAGTCTTAGTAGTGGTTTAATTTGTAGCTCTACGACAAACTTTGCAGCGAGTTAACAGGGCCATTGGACCAGGGAACCATCCAATTCTAAGGAGCTCAGTGAGGTTCCCACCTTTTTCTCACACGAGTCCAAGTTTGTTTAATTGACCTTAATTCTAGTCCGATGATCATTTAATCAGTCATACTTAATTAAATCAGATTCTTAGTTAAATTAGTAAATCTATTAAGATCAAGTCTAATAAGACTATGAGTTGGTCTCTTTTTCTAAGCTAAGGTGGTCCATTCATCCGTTAAAAACTAGGGTTAGAATTGTAAAATCATCATCGTTCAATTGAAATGAGTGAGACACAAGGGATTATCATTGTGAGGTAAAAATGGTACAGGCTTTTTTATAAAAATCAAGAGATCAAATCCCGAGTCTCTTGTTGAGGGCATCAAGGATTATCACTTTGTTGGGTTCCCCGTGTAAATTAGGTAGGTTGTTCTGAGGGCAAAATTCTATCTTTTTTCTAGTCTATTTCTTTTTTTATGATTTTTGATTCTAAATTACCATTGCTAAACATGTAATCTGTAGATAGTTTCCATCCACTATAATTCATTTACTTTACTTTTATTTGGCACTAAAGTTGATACCTTTTGTATGATTTAATATGATTCATACCAATATGTTGCATGAGTGTGGGTTAGTGTTATTAAAACTTTGAATTCTCATATGGAATAGTAGAGACTGCAGTGATGATGGGTGGTAATGTGACACATTCCATCACATCATTGTACTATCGTCTCCGAATCTAGATCCTCAGTTCGGGACTAAGGAATTAAGATGGTCCACATAATAGGGATTACCCAGCGCCTTTCGAAAACCTTTTTAAAGCAAAATCAATTATCTCATCGGTTATTTCTATTGGTATGATTTGCGTCGAAAAGTGATATTGTTTGTAAGTTTTCCTAAAACTCACTGGCGACTCTACTTAATGCCTAATTGGTTTGCCTTCTTATTCTTTTCTTTAATTTTAAACTTTTTAAAAAAAATTTAGGCAAAACAGTTCTAACTTAAGACATCGAACTTATCTGGACTAGGAATTGGGCCCTACTTAGTCCAAGAACCTGGTCAGGTTCCTAGATCATCTAGGCTGCCCTCTTAGTGGAATAGGCAGTAGTCGCTGCCATATATTAGGATAAAGCAACTTGGCCTGATCCTGATCTAGGAACCCCTACTATTGGAATAGGCAACAGTTGCTGCCAGGGATCAGGATTAGGAAACTGAGCCCGAATTTGGCCCAAGAACCCATTGCCTAATTTTGATGGTCGGGTTCGTGGATCAGGATCTGGACCCAGTTTCTTGATCCAATCTTGCAAATTTGCTAGCTTTTAAAAAAATTTAAAATAAAATTTAACAACCACCTTTTTTCTGAAAAGTAAATAAAATAAAAATAAAAACCTTAGCAAAATAGATGTCGAAACATTCATGGGAGATCGTGCTCTCAAGGAGATGGATCCTTATGGTAATGCGCAAAAAGAATGTCAACCCACTCAACGATATTGCGTATACAGGCAAAAGATTAAAAATATTGAACATAAAGTAGAACAAGTCAAACTCTAATGATCCTAAGATGGATCGTAGTTTGGGTCAGAAGAATCATCATACTCCTCGCCAGAAGCGGAGTGGTTGTCAATCCCATCCATGTCAGAATCCTCCTCATCAAGGTTTACCTCCTACATCTCTTGCTCCTTCTCAAGCTACTCCCCAGGCTCCTCAAACTTCTCATTAGAACTCAACTCAATCAGCTCGAGGGAATCCAGTATATCCATCACCATGTGGACCTCTCCAAAGGCCCTAGAACCCTCAAATGAGTGGGAACCATCCTTTGAACCAGACTACGGTAGGGAGACAGGCAGCTGCTGAGGCCCCATCGGTGCTGGTGGTGGTAGAGGTGGTGGCCCTTGAGTAGGGGGAAGTGGAACAAAAAGGGAGGTACAACTAGTGTAGGAAAGATGTTCAGTAGTGTCCCATAGGTGGTGGCTCTCTGCTCTAACTCATCTCTTAGTAATAGCTCTATAGTCACCATAATCCATCCCCCCTGGCACAAAAAACCTATCCACATCAAGCCTTGGGTCTCCAGTAACCATAAAATCATGGTGCTGTAACCTAAACACGCCCTATTGGGTCGTGATAGGTAGGGGCCACAAGATTCTATGAGGATGGACCAGCACATTGTGGAACTCTGAGACTGGATCCTACCTGTGGCCCACCATAGTAGCGTGTAGCAGAGAAATGTAGGCAGCCGCGGAAGTCCCGGGTAACATGCTGATAGCATATGGGTCCAAAGGATCATCGGGGTGATCCATCTAAAACAAAGAGATACACAAGGAAAAAGGTTAAGCCAAGTTCGCGTATGTTTCTTGAAAGGACGCTATTTACTCATGGCATACTCCTAAATCTCACAACCTAACCCTTGAGCACCCTACTGCTCATGGTGATTTGTAAATCTGGCTCCAATACCACAACTTTAATGCCCGTAATCCCTAATTACCTAATTATCTTAACCTAATCATTTAGTATTTTTAATTGCGGTGGAAGTCTTTTGATTGGAGGCATTATCACCGTCTCATAACGAGTCAGGCTCATTGGAACTATGTGTCACCTTTGAATTGTTCTCATAATCACTAAGTCTATCAAAATTAGGAATAAGAAAATACATTCACAAAACTATTTAGTTATAAATTATGACTCAGTTAGGGGTTTCTCAAGAGCCAACATTAAGCAAACTTATCCAAAGGTTCATACAGGTGACATGTCTTCCTTAAAACCTTTAGGCCTTGTGCTAGTATGGAAATCATTGCGAGCACCTAGAGAGTTACCCCTTAGAAAAAGTACAAAGTCCCTCATCTACTTCTTGCTACCTTCTAGCTTGCTAAGAGGGGGGTTGTTTACTGATCCCTTACTTGAAACAGAAAATACAAAATTATTTCAAAAAGTGAGCTAAAGTCCAACACGTATATCCTTATACTGTAAAATACACTTCATTTTCAACTTGGTTATGCACCATCATTTCAAGTCATTTTAGTTCGAAAACAGAAGAAATAGAATGTGGGCAAAATTGCTTTGCCAGTTATCATTTGGATGTGGAACCCCTGTTGACATCTACAAGCCTCCCAAGCTGATCGAAAAGCCTAACTTGAAACCATATGGGCATATTGAGGGGCATAAGCGCTGAGGGTTGATAACATAGATGGGGGCCACTTAATTAGGTGACAACATATTGTTTTAAACTAATTCGTTGTATGGATATTGTATGAAATTCATTTAACTTGAGAAACATGTGAGTTTTTGAAGAGCAAAAGTAATAAACATACTGAGTTTTTGAAATTCCTCTCTCCCTTTTGTAAGATGTACATTTATGGTTTAGAATGATGGAAATGACCTTAATTCTATGCCAAATGTATAATTCCATGCTTAGTATAGCTTTGGATAAATCTATTAAGTTTTCAAGCTTAACAAATAATTCGGAATTGCTTTGGTTCTTCTTTTGATAACAGATACACACATCGTGACTTGTTTAAACATGCATTGATTTTCTTACCCTCTTTTGTTTTATTCTTTCTTCAATATTGTCATTGCCCTTATCATTTACAATATTAATGTTGTAGTTGTCATATAATGTTGTTCACCTATTCTTATTAATATCAACGTTGTGATGATTATCATTATTATGAGTACGGCTATTATTGTTATCCTTATTATTGCTATCATTATTATTATTGATATTATTATCATAACTACTATTATTATTATTATTATTATTATTATTATTATTATTATTATCATTATTATTATTACTACTACTACTACTACTACTGCTACTACTATTATTACTACTACTGTTGCTGTTATCGTTATTATTATTGTTATTAGTAGTTATTATTATTTTTATTATTGCTAGAGTTATTATTATAAGTGTTGGGTTTTATGGCCCAAAATCTCGAGTATCGGCACGGGGAGCCCATGCTGCACAGACACGGGCGTGCCAAGACGAAGAGCCGAAGACGAGCGGGACAGAAAATTGGCACGGGGGTGCCGTGCCATATGGCACGGCCGTGCCATGTGGCACTGGGTGACCGTGCCACGTGGCACGGTCGTGCCACGTGGCACGGTCGTGCCACGTGTCTTCTCGCCGCCTCTTTCGGATGGCGGCTAGGGTTTCTGTCTTCGAGGAGGATTCCTCCTGGCAGCTAGGGTTTTCAGGGAGAAACCCTACCTCACAGACCCTATATAAAGGGGGTCTAGGGCCTTGTTTCAACATACTCCAATATAGAAAACACATTGAGAGAGTGAGGTTGTTTGTGAGAGAATACAATTGAGAGTATTGTAATTCTGCTCTTAATCACTGAAGTGATTGTGGTGTACTACTCTGCTCATAGTGAAATTCGTCGGTGTGCTGTCGCCGTCCGTGGTTTTTCCCACATTGGGTTTCCACGTAAAAATTCCCTGTGTCCTTTATTCTTGTTTCTTTCATTGTTGCGTTGTGTTCTTGGTTGAATTCTGTTGCATTGTCACATCCTATTATCCCCTTTATTTCCTAACAATAAGTAACATCATTGCTAGCTTAGTAGTTTATCCACAAATATTGAACTTATTCCAATACCTAACACATGATTATGGATCCAAGTTGAACAATATTCATTTCATTCATTTTTGTGAGTCCCAAAAATATGTAAATAATCGTTAAAACATTCCTAATTCCTTAAACTCATTACTTGATCACGATACAAGAATCAAGCTTCATAATTACATTCATGACTATCACCCAAGTTTACATGCCTAATCCATCCAAATCCCCAAAATAATTCCAAAATTTATATTAAGAATATTCATCTCAAAATCCTTCAAAAGCCACATTTTTCTGCATCATTTTCCTCCATTTCGAGCTACGCCACACCGGGGAAGCAGAACAAAATGCTGTTTCTTACGAAAAATCATAGCTAAAGATAGGAAAGTGGTTCAGGTAGCTCAGCCAGCTAGAGCAAAGGACTGAAAATACTTGCGTCAGTGCTTCGAAATAATCATTATTATTTGCCAAAATTCCCACTAGGTACCATTCCATTACGCTAAGCTAGGCTATAAACTCATGTTAATCTAATAGATTTTAAAAATCCCCAAATTAACCCATTTCCCTCCTTTACTTCTTCCACAACCTCAAGTTCAAGCCCTCACTTTTATGGCAGTATAATATTACACAATAACCATACATTCCCTATTAATTTTCCATTCAATTACCACTAAAATTCATCAAAATTTCACATATCAAATGAAACAAAATACAACTCATATCCACCCATCCAAACCTAACACCTCATATTCACCCACAAACTCTCAAGCATCTCCAAACTCAAATTCACCATCAAAACAAAAAAAAAAGATCACAAATTAGCATTTATTTAACCTAAACAAAATATTCATTGACAAAATTAACAACAAAATGGTAAAAATGATTATTGGAGGATTCAGGGTTTCACCTTTTCAACCCAAATGGAGCAAGTCAAGGAGAAGAAAAGAGAAGTTAAAAGTGGCGTGGATGGCGGTTGGGCAAGACAACAGCCAACGTTGGTGGTCCTCCGACAGACACGGGGGTCGCAGGCGCTAGCAGAGCATAAGGGACAGTGAGGGAGGGGGTGTCGGGACATGTGATGAGGGGGTGATGGGAACAGGGGGTTTGGGTTTTTTTTTTTTTTAAATTTGTTTTCCTTAATGCTAAGTTTTAAATAAAATCATAACTTAGTAAATTTAAACTTTAGTAAAATTTTATTTTCTTGATTTTATCCAAATCTAGGTTCTTCTAATTTTTTTTTTCTTTATCCCCATTTTCCCTTTTTTTTCCATGATTAATGAATATTTTGTGCTAAGGTTGCGGGCTAATTTATTTTGGGCTATAAATAGCATTTTTCATGATACATTTGGAAAAATTATAATATTTACCCATATTAATTAATTTATTGATTGCATCTTATTTGTTTATTTCATGCATTATTATTATGGTTTTATTTGTGAAATATAGATGAGCAAAGTTGTATTTATGTATGCCATGATTGCCCGTTTTTACGAATGGGGCAATTTGCTTGATTTAGATATGTTTATTTTGTAATTTTCGAATGATTTAACGTAGGACACGATTAAATTTTCTTTTGGGGTCATTTCGGCATCTCAACCTGTAATGACATAAATTATAGAAATGCTGAATTGAAATGTAGTGGCTAACTTAGTTATCTTAAACAGCGGAGATTAATCAAAATATTTAACATGATTTAGGTTCAAGCCATTACATAAAGAAAGTATTTCATACATAACCTCACTTGTCTTCTTTGACTTAATGTGATTGAGATTATCTTTTGCCTGAGATTAAACAGTTAGGCAATTGCTTCATTATTTAGTAAATTAGGCAATCTCATAAGCATGTCTAAGTTATATAAGGAGGGTCAGTGTTAGGAACTCCGATAGATCATGGTCAGGATCAAACTACTTATCTCAGGGTGCAAGATTGATTTAAGATTACGTAGCTAGGAACTCTGGGAATCAAGCAATATCCTCAATAAGCACAACTTCATTAGCATGTAGGCTCAACCCACATCATCACATGTCAGCACTCACATTGCATGTGAATATTCTCATTCTCAGTTAGTTTGGCATTATCAAATTAATGTCCTAGCCCAACAACTTGCTCACAATATCTTCATTCGTTTAGATTTTTTCCCTTAAGAGATTTGAGGTTGTTAATGCTATTAGTGAAGCTGATGACATCTCATTGGCACCTTCAATATGATGCATCCTGGATAACCCATATGACTGTACATAAATGCCTATCTTGGATTCCCTGATTTGGCATCTAAAGCATAGCATACAGTATTCAAGACCTTGCAATTTTTCTACACTTTTTGATGTTCTTTACTGGCATATTGGTCCATGGGATCCTCTAGCTCTTTAGTGCTAATAGTATACATTGTTCAAATTAGAGCCCTTAACACAATATTTCAAACTTCACAGTCGTCATCCATCAACTAGGTCTACATTACATATTCTAATTACCAAAGTTAGAACCACATAATAAAGAACGTCTACACACAGTCTACCTTGATTGATATCAGCCATTACTGACGAAGACATTGAACTTTAATTAGCAATTAAGTCATTAGAGGTAAGACTAGCTCTTATACCAAATGTTGGTCCCTAGTAAACTGAGTTACCCTAGAAGGAGTGAATAAGGTGATAAAAAATAGTCTTAATTAAAAACTTTAACACAAAATAATACATAATGTAGTAAAATCAAGAGCACTGAGTAAGTAAATCAAGGACGTTTAATAAATAGATCAAAGAACTTGAGCAGAGCACATAATTAATGAGATGTAAAGCATACGATGTTTGTTCACAAGGTTCTACCCTCAATTGGGCAATATACCTACCTAAGAACTCCCTATAGCATTTAACCAATTGTACTCATCTACTATGAGATAGTACGACCAAGCATCCACTAAGGACCTTGACAACACCTCCTTCAAGAACCTCTGGAAAACATTTCTCCTAGCAGGTCCCCAAGTAGGAAGGATGACTCTTTAAGTCAACCCTGTTAGTTAAAAACAAGGTTCTCTCAACATTGTTGTCTCACAAAGAATCTCAAAGTGTGTTTGAAGATTCTGATTATTTGAATTGGTCATTCAAGAATACAACAAACACTTAGAGTATGAGTTGAGCTCTGTGTGCATTTGTGTATTGCACTCTTCTTCTTTAATTAAGGTCTCTATTGATAAGATATCAGAACATTGGATTAAGCTGAAGGAAATAGTAGTGGGATTCCTTAGGAATATTCTATTGATGTTTCTCTCTAATGGTTATAGGTTGGTTCAAGGGCCCTTGACTTCCATCCTTTTTGTTGACAACCACTCGTATCAATCTTGGCTTCTTCTAGCTTGGAAAGGTATTCTTTTAGCCTTTATTTAATATGATAGCCATCACATTCCTCATTTGATAAGATAGATGAGCCTTTTTCAAAATCTAATTTTAACATTTTCCATTCCAAGCAAAGTTGATATGTGGGCCTCTTCATGTATAAAGTGCTTCCAGTCTTTTCTTAGTTTGGAATACATTTGAATCCCTTTTCTTTATAACTAAATTGTAACCAATTGTTATATAGTGAAAGAAGACAAAGTTAATTTTGCTTTTCGAAGATTGAACATTAGATAATTAGTAAAATTATTAGTTAATTAAATTCAAAACAATTTAATTCAATCATTTTAGCATATGCAGTAGGGCACTACTGCCAAGGGAAATATTCATCGTCCAACATTTATTAAATGATGGATAAATTGAGATAATAATTTGTGTTATATTTACCCACATGGAATTGCATATAAACATATAATTTTTCCAATATTTAGCATATAGGTAATGTTTAAATTTATATGATTAACCACAGTGTCATAAAATTCATTTTAAGTTGGGAAAATTTTATGATTCTGCCAAGGATTAGTTTCTAACATCCTTGTTAAGGACCTTGACTGTGAGAGTTCAAGAAGGTTAAATACTAGTATTAAACTTTACACAGCCGACAACTGGGGGAACCTTGTGATAGTTATTTGTGATCATTTAACCACATAAGTAGGATCCAAGCAAATATTCATACATGATTAAGTGAGTCTTACACTATAACAAATGTGCTTTGAACTCAAAATACATGAACATCTAAAGTACATAGTCACGTCTTATTGAAGGGGCTCTTCAAGAAGAGACCTTGCAGCTTGCTATTTTGAAACAAGAGTACGAGTTTATCGTTGAGGGAATACACTAGTCCAAGTTTAGATTAGTCACTTGCCTGAAGACAAGAATAGAGAAATTTCCTACAATTCAACTTTTTTTTTTTAGAGTAAAAGTTGATTTCATTAATTGAAAGTCATATGCTATTTGTTATAGATATTGTAATCCAACAAATTTATATCCAAAATAACAAAATGAATGTCTCAATCAAAGAAAAATAATTGAAACACTTAGGAGCACTCCTATTCTGCTTACTCGCAAATTCATGATCCACCAAACTTGTATATTCTTCCCATTAATAAGATTTACTTGCTACCATACTAGAAATTTAAAGAATCCAGTGCAAATGTGTATTGTGATCAGTTAACAATCCAATCCAAGTGGCTAAAACAACATGGAATTAAATTGATCAAAATGGTCCTGGGCCTAGAGATAACAATAGTCATAAGAAACTGGTACGCACACAGATGGAGAGAGAATAGTCACTAAAAGTAAAAGTATCTCGAAAATTAAAAAAAAAAATATTAAGATTTACTGTTGGCAAAAAGCTAATGGTAGTCCCTAGGAAATATAGAGGAGGGTCAGGTTTCCTGGAAAGAAAAAAGAGAGAGTAGTCCAGGGATCACTATTAGCGGATATATTCTTTGTAATCTTTTCTTTTATTATTTTGACGTATAGTTTCCTTTCTTAACTAGATCTTGTCTAGTTGTTTTAAATATCTACTTTCCTAATTTTATTAAAGGCTTGTAATATTTTTCTCTATATCTATGGGAATGAGAATGGCTAAGGAGAAGGCCAAGAAACACTACATTCCTAAATATTCAAAACGTTTTACATGGTATCAAAGCCCTAACATGGAGCTCATTATTGTCATTTGCATTTTTAATAGTCATGGCAAACAACAAATTCAACAAGACACAAACACATTCAATCCAAAAGACCCCTAGTCATGATATTTTTTGAGTAGTTCAGATCACCCTGGATGTGTGATTAGTCATGTTTCTCTCAATGGAGATAACTATGGGAATTGGTCGTAATTGGTTACAATGCACTCAAACCCAAAAATAAATTTGGATTCATCAATGGTAGTTTGATAAAGCCTGAAACTACTACCCCATATGGTCATGCTTGGGAGAAGGCAAATTTTATAGCCATCACTTGGTTATATAATGTCATTACAAAAACTTACACGGATCTGTGGCATACGCAAAGACAATACGAGCAATCTGGCTCAATTTAGAAGATAGGTATTCACAAGGGAACTTGATCAGAATACATCAACTCAATAGGGAAATTACTTTTGTAAGCTAGGACAATGGGATGGTGATATAATATTTTACTAGATTGAAGGAGCTCTGGATGAACTGGGTATGCACCAGTTGGTGCCCCCCTATAAATGTGATTACAAATGTGAGGTAGCCAAAACAGTGAGTAAGATTCTTGAACAAGGGAAGGTCCATCAATTTCTTATGGGGTCGAATTCAGCAAAGTTTAACACAATTCGATCCATTATTCTGTAAATGTGAACTTTACCCTCTCTTAATAAGGTGTATGCTACTATTGTGTGCGAAGAAAGACAACAACAGTTTAGTTAAGGAGTGGAAGTAAGGCTGTTTATGGAAGCCATATCATTCAAGGCTACTGTAAGCAATCAAGCTCCAAAACCCAGGCAAGCAGGAAACCAACCCAAGTGCAGCCATTACTAGAAGCTTAGGAACGAGAAGCATCAGTGCTTCAAATTAATTGGGCATCCACCTAATTGGCAGAACCGACGATCAAATCACAATACCCATATTTAAAATCAAAGAGCAAATCACAATTGGAGAACTAGGATCGACACTGGTTTACAAGAAGGGTTGAAACCTATCTATAGTGGAAGTAGCGATTTCGGGGGAGGATCGAGAACAGGGGCTGCTGTTAGGATTAATATCAAAGTAACAGTATAGCGGAAGCGATAGGATGCAATAGAAAATCAGAAATTCAACCAATCACAAACAACAGAACAATAGGAAGAGAACAAGAACACAAGAATTTAACGTGGAAAACCCAAATCGGGAAAAAACCACGGACGGCTACAGCACACCGACAAATTTCACTATGAGCAGAGTAGTACACCACAATCACTTCAGTGATTAAGAGCAGAATTACAATACTCTCAATTGTATTCTCTCACAAATAACCTCACTCTCTCAATGTGTTTTCTATACTGGAGTGTCTTGAAACAAGGCCCTAGACCCCCTTTATATAGGGTCTGTGAGGTAGGGTTTCCCCCTGAAAACCCTAGCTGCCTCCTTCCAAAAACCGTCACCAAAGCACAACCCTAGCCACCAGGAGGAATCCTCCTTAAAGACAGAAACCCTAGCCGCCATCCGAAAGAGGCGGTGAAAAGACACGTGGCACGACCGTGCCACGTGGCACGGTCACCCCGTGCCGCATGGCACGGTCGTGCCACATGGCACGGCACCCCCGTGCCAATTTTTTGCCCCTCTCGCCTTGGTGCTCCTTCGTTGTGGCACGCCCGTGCTCGCGCAGCGTCGTCCCACCGTGCCGGTACTCGAATTTTGGGCCATAAAACCCAACAATCTCCACCTTGGACCAAAATCTTCAATGTTCAACTTTCCGTCGCTGTCGTCTCACCCCAAAGGGTGATGCCCCTTATGGGGCTATGCCCCGCAGGGCCCTCAAAAACTGCGAATGCCAACTAAGTCCAAGCAATGCTTGAACTTAGCTCTGGGAGATGACTTATATGAACTTTCCTTCATATAACCGGTCACAGTAGATGCCTGCAAGACATAGATGCCTCCTTGCCTCAAACCCTTCAGCAGAATCCTACTGCCCTTTGAGACCTTCAGAACTCCACCTTCAGCTGAATATTTGCACCCTTTGGATTCAAGGGGGCCCAACGAGATGAGGTTACGCTTCAAGTCAGGAACGTGACGAACATTCGATAAAGTCCTGATAACACCATCATGGGTCTTGATTTTAACAGTACCGATTCCAGTTACATTACATTGGGCATTATTGCCCATGTGAACAACAATTGAATCAACTGGATCATATGTTGAAAACCAGTCCTTGTGAGGACACATATGATAGGAACACCCAGAATCAAGAATCCAATCAGAATCGCTCCCCCCTTCAGTAGAGGTAGCAAACAGAACGTCACCATCAGAATCAGATTCAGCAAACGAAGTTTCAGCAGGCTCCTGAGAATTATCTTCCTCTTTCTCCTTCTTCTTTTGCAGTTTCCAGCCGTTAGCAATAATATGACCCAATTTACCACAGTAATTGCAGGTCTTTCCAGCATGAGGATTTTTAGACTTAGAACGGTTCTTACTCCTATTACCGTTCCCCTTTTCAGTTATTGTACCCCTTCCTGCTAATCCCTCAGCAGAATCAGCATGAATGTCAAGATCAAACTTCTCCTTAGACAACAGATTTGACTTAACATCTTCAAACGATATAGTATTAGAATTACTATATAGTATAATCTCCTTAAAGTGTTTATAAGAAGGGGGTAACGACACAACAAGTAAAATAGTCTTATCTTCATCCTCAATTTTCACATCTAGACTCTCCAAGTCAACAAGAATAGAGTTAAACTCATTCAAATGCTTTTGGACAGGGGTCCCTTCAGCCATACGAAAGGTATACAACCTTTCCTTCAAACGGATCTTGTTGGCGAGACTCTTCGTCATGTAGAGTTCCTCCAGCTGAGCCCAAAGATCCACCGCAGTTGTCTTATCAAGCACCTCTCGCAGGACATGTAGTGCCAAGCACAACTGTATGGCGGAAACCGCTTTCAGCTCCAGTTACTCCCATTCGTCCTCCGTCAACGACCCACGTCTCTTCTTTACATCTTCAGCCCACTGTTCTTCTGTCATCTTCTCGGGTTTTACGTGAGGTCCCTTCAGAACCTTCCACACCCCGTGCTGAATGAGAACTGCTCTCATCTGCACCTTCCAGAGATTAAAACTAATCTCCCCATCGAATTTCTGAATATCTACTCTCATGATAGAAGACATCCTATAACCAAAGCTCTGATACCACTTGTTAGGATTAATATCAGAATAACAGTATAGCGGAAGCGATAGGATGCAATAGAAAATCAGAAATTCAACCAATCACAAACAACAGAACAATAGGAAGAGAACAAGAACACAGGAATTTAACGTGGAAAACCCAAATCGGGAAAAAACCACGGACGGCGACAGCACACCGACAAATTTCACTATGAGCAGAGTAGTACACCACAATCACTTCAGTGATTAAGAGCAGAATTACAATACTCTCAATTGTATTCTCTCACAAATAACCTCACTCTCTCAATGTGTTTTCTATACTGGAGTGTCTTGAAACAAGGCCCTAGACCCCCTTTATATAGGGTCTATGAGGTAGGGTTTCCCCCTGAAAACCCTAGCTGCCTCCTTCCAAAAACCGTCACCAAAGCACAACCCTAGCCGCCAGGAGGAATCCTCCTTGAAGACAGAAACCCTAGCCGCCATCCGAAAGAGGCGGCGAAAAGACACGTGGCATGGCACCCCCGTGCCAATTTTCTGCCCCTCTCGCCTTGGTGCTCCTTCGTTGTGGCACGCCCGTGCTCGCGCAGCGTCGTCCCACCGTGCCGGTACTCGAATTTTGGGCCATAAAACCCAACAGCTGCACATCACACATCTGGCGGATCTGGGGCAGAGGTCGTAGGCCATGGTGATTTCTGGGGGAGGTGTCTTTTTGGAGAAAGAGCAGGAAACACGAGCAAGCAGGGTGAAGGCATTTCGCTGGGTTCACTGCAACTCAAGTAGAACCGTTATTTAACATGTTGTAGACCTGCGAACGGCATTCTATTTTAATAAGCCCGATGAACAAATTAATAGCCCAACTTGAACATTTAAGCCCGATGAGAATGACCAGGTGGATGTGTGATTTTACGAGATTGGACAGAATTAGGAATGGAGTAATCAGGAGCTTAGCCAAAGTGGCCCCCATAGAGGAGAAGATGAGGGAATCGAGGTTCAGACGGTTCGGCCACGTAAAGAGGGGAAGTGTGGCCGCCCCACTGCGGAGGTCCGAGATGATCGTCCCCCCCGGTGGAAAGAGAGGGAGGGGTAGACCGAAGAAGAGTCTAGAGGAAGTAGTTAGAGAGGACATGAGAGTTGTCGGTCTGACGGAGGACATGGTTCAGGATAGGAGGTCGCGGCGGGATAGGATTAAGGTCTCGGATTGTAGGGGACCGGCTGCGTAGGTCCTAGTAGCTTGGGTGGGGTGGGGCGGGTAGGGTTTTGGTGTACTTGTCTGCAGGTCGTGCTTTTTTTGGGATGTGACGGCATCTAGGGCCCCTGGTCGGCTGAGGTATGTCTCTGCTCCTTGTTTATTTTGCTCTCCCCCCCTTTCTCCTCCTTGGTTTTTGGTTTGCAATTGTTTTCTCTTTAAATCTTTTTCAAAACTGTTTTGTGGGTCTTAAGGAATCAACCTCTCTATGGGTAGGAATACCGGTAGGGGTAAGGTTGCCTATAGCTGGATCTCCCCAGACCCCGCGAAAGCGGGACCCACACTGGGAGTTGTTGTTGTTGTTGTAGTGGATTGGCACTCAAAAATATAGATAAATAGGAAAAGTGAAATAGGCCAAAATGCGGGGAGAACTGGCCCAATGGGCAAATCTCCACATGAATCCGGTCGGTTCTCTATAGATAGAGCCCACCCAGGTTCTCTCCTTTTTTTAGCCGAAACCTACACTTGCTAGGCTGAATCCGACAAAATGTAATGCCAATTAGAATTTCGGGCCTAATTGAATTAATTATTGTTAATTAAAGCTCTAGTCTACCAAAATAGTCTGAAGTTTAACTGGAATAGGAATTGGTTTTCTTCACATAGTCTGATTCACATAACCTCCTCAATAGCTATAAAAAGGGGGGCTAACCCCTAGGTTAAGGTACATTAGAAAAACCATTACGAGTGGCATTGAGTTAGGAAAAAGGTGAGTTGACACTTTTTTTATAAGAGAGAGAGATAGCATTAGGAAATAGTAATTACATCCATTGTATAAGCCACCTATTGAGTTCCTAAAGAAATAGTAATTACATCCATTCTATAAGCCACCTATTGGGTTCCTAAAGGATTCAGGTATGGTTATCTTGAGGGTATACTTTAGAACTTTATCCCCTTTTCTCTTTACTAATTTTCATGAAATTCACTTGATTACAGTTTGGCAAAGATATAATCTTCAAGACAGTTTTATCCCCGCCTGCTATAATATTTTGAACAATTTTGGCTCTCTACTTATTCAATCATATTGTGCCTTGACTATGTGAATAATTTTGATGCTTTGCAGGAGTGTGTGTTAGTATGAGTAAGCTTTAATTTTCCATAGTGATTAATAGAGGCCGTCAATGATGACGGTCAGTCATGAGATACATTTCATCCTATCATCGTACTATTGCACCTGAATCTAGAACCTTGCCTCCGCACCAAGGGGTCAATATAATCCCCATACCAGGGATTGCTCGAAGGCCTTTCCAAAACCCTTTTGAAGCAGCTTTACTTTGTCCCTTTGGTGTCCCAATCACTATGATCTGCTTCGAAACGTGTCATTATTTGTAAGTTTTCCTAAAACCCACTGATGACTCTTTTTAGTTAAAGACTAATATTTTTTTACTGTTTTATTCGATATATGTTCATACACTACTGGACTAAAAAAACATATTTGGACCAAGGCAGTAGAATCTGCCTGGACCCAAATTAAGGTATCTGATCTAACCCAGGAACCCTTCGGGTTTCTAGATTAGACCTGCACCTAATTTTTAGGTCAGGCTGAGGAAACTTTCGGGGCCCAACATAGGAAGAGATGGATTTGGTCATGCCCAGGGAACCCAACTGGGTTGTCTTGTCAAGCCCAAGGCCCATTCTCCTATAATTCTTTATCCTAATTTAGTTTAATATGAAATAAAATTAAAAAAATAAAAAGATGAACTAATATGCTATTTCTATTAAAAATATAAAAGCATCTAGCAACGAGCCCAACGATTCTTGTGGGAACCCACCTGTAGGGAGGTGAATCCTTACAATGCCGACTCCACTGGGGACTTTTTTTTTAAGAGGGCAAGATTTGAAACTCAATACGGTAGATATCTTGATTATACTTGCATTAGGCATACTTGCATTATAAGACACTGGCTATCGGAGATCAATGACTTCTCTAGGAAAAACTCTCAATCTACCCCTCGGCAGAGTGGCTGGTCAGTCGGTGGCTACATTTAGACTTTCAACTGAGCAGATAGTTGTTTCACCACTCACGACATACTTTCCCAGTCCCTGTGACTCGAAGAAGCATCCAAAATGTTCTAGTCATACCATGCACCCCACAGGTCGCATACGAAGTGTTGGATCGTGAGAGAACTGTTTGAAACTTGACCTAAAACCTCTATACATAGAATTCTTGTTTAGGTTGGAACTCACATTTCTGATTTGGAATGCAAAGTGACCTTGTATGATTTAACGTCTTTAGCCCAAAGGACTATGCATTGATACTGTAAATCTTAGAAGAGACCAGATTCGGAGAAAACTAAGTCTAGGAATTAAACTAGGAGCCAAAATAATTTCTGGGCCAATTGATTCCTAACAGTGCTCTTGATCCAAAATCAGAAAAGGTTCCAACTCTAGTTTAGTGTACCAGTTCGGCAAAAAAGGAGTCCTAAGAATCGGATTAAGAACCAAAATGGTTTCTAGGCTAATTGGTCCTTACAGGACTCTTAATCCAGAATCTAAAAGGTTTTAATTCTAGTCTAGAGGAGTGAGTTTTGGTATTAAAAAACAAGAATCCCAGCCGGGATTGTCAAAAAAAGAGGAATGGGTAGTCTGTGTCTAGAGTAGAATAGAGCTTGTGTCAAGCCTAGGATATGGCTAGGGTCCCACATATTCCAGTTGCCAGAGTCTGTCAGTTTGTATACATGAAAGTCCAATAGAGAGTTAGAATAAACAAGGGTAAAATTTAGGCTTGGTTAGAACCCGATCGGGATCTAGTTACGAAGCCAGGATAGGCATCCTTCCCTTAAGGTCTACATTCATGGCATAAGATGGTATTTTGGGCTCTTAGTGTTAGAACTAGGTTAATAAGTCAGCATAGTTCATTCAAGGCCTTAGCACATCAATTGTAGGATACTTGAGGCCAAAGATTCATACATTATTGGGCCTCATCACGCATAGTCCATGAGTCCATCTAGGCCTAAGGTGCATAATATGGACCATTAGACCTTTAGAACACTAGTCCGTTCTTGGTTGCATCCAATCGTGCATCATATTCATAATGCATAAGTCAAATTAAGATCTAGATATCTTACCCATGCATAAGTTCATGATCCATGCATTATATTTCCTAGATCTAGGATCCCCATATGAATCCACTTAGATCCACCAATGTGCCAAAACCAGCCCATCCTAGGTAAACCAAATGATAGTCAGACTTAGGTTATTATAGACCTATTATTCACCTAAGAAAGACTTAAATTTGACTTAGGCTTATAAGTCAGCTCTTTAAGCCCAACTTAGGAATTAATATGGAATAAGGCCCGATTCTAGCTTAAAACCCCATATCTTGACCCCATTTCAGCCTAATCCTTTAAGCCCATCAAGCAATTATCTCATTCTCTTTAAATTGCAAGTCATTAATTATTTTCTTTAGGCTATATCCAGCATGGTGGAACACTCATAACGTTCCGCCTCTTAAAACTGTCACCTTATTGCCCAGGATAAGAAGGACAAAGAAGGCATACAAGCAGAGTCCACGAACAGAGGGACTACTATCTCAAGAAGAGTCCAAGGGGACTCCAATACCTGGGTCAAAGTCAAAATCCACATCAAAGTCTAATACTTCACCAATCTCGACGGCAGGAGGTAATGAATTGGCTCAACTCGTAAATATGGTAGGAAAAAAAAAAAAGCAAACTAAACTGGACGAGAGTGAAAAGAAGCTAGAACTGATGGTCACTGCAGTCCAAACTCTTATCAAGAACACTCCAAAAGAAAAAGGTGAGGAACCTCGCAACGAAGTAGAAGATGATAAGAAGAAGGAAGAAAAGGGGGAAAAGAGCACTCCTCAAGCCGATCCACGAGTAGATTGAATAGAACAACTGCTTCAAGAATCTTTCATGCTTAACAATTACCTTAATGACTATGCGGGGTTCACTTCTATCCGGAAAGGGAAATTAGGCCCAAAATCCATTATGTTAGACATCAAGTTCAATCGAACTAAAAATTCTCACTATCATGGGAGGAATTTTCTTAGTACAATGACATTAAAAAGAATTAATAAGGACATCTTCCACATCATATTTCCTTGGACATTCGACAAGGATCTAATGATGTGGTATAATACTATAGACCCACAAAAGATCACAAACTAGGATGTTCTTTGCGAAAAATTTCTGCATTAGTGTTCGCACAATACTGACCTACCAATCACTCTCAGAGGCCTAGAGTTAACTAACCATAAGGAAAAGGAAAGCTTTTCTGACTTCTTGCTTAATGGAGGGCAAAAACCACTCATATGGCTAACTAATCCTTGGAGGCTGATCAAGTAAGTGTGTTCATCAGGAGCCTCTAGCCCACATATAAGCACCTGTGATTCATGCCATTTGAAAACTTCACTGGACTAAGGAACGTGATTATACTGTTGGAGGAAGAATTAACCAGGGAGGTGCCTACCAAGACTGGGAGCAACTGGAAAGGCAAGAACCCGCTTGGTTTACATGATGACATTCTGCCCTTTCTAGACCACCAAAGCGAAAAGTAGGTCTCATCTATGAGCATAGTTGAATCCAAGCCCAAAATACCCCCACACAAGGTGCCTTGAATTCTGTTGAATTTAGAAGATGTGATGTGCCATGCTTAGTTTATAGTCATGTGTTGAGTTTTAGAGCCCTTATCTTTTTGAACCCAAGTCTAATGTAACCTTGATTTATTAATAAGATCATCTTCGCAATCAGTTCTTTTGCATATTCTTATATCCTTCTTTCTAAAATGCTTCTGTCCTATAACAAACCCCAGGTTTTGAACCCAAAAAAAAAAAAAAAAAAATAGAAGAAGAAGAAGAAGAGAGAAAAAAAGAAAAAAAAGAGAAAAAGAAAACAAAAAAAGTGGGGTTAGCTCAAAAACCTCACAAGGCAAGGTAGATAAAAGGAAAGAGAGCCAAAAAAAAAAAAAAAAGAGTAAGGATTTCAATGCATAATCTAAAATAGGGAGGGTCTTTTTTACAATAAGTCATGCAGCTTTAAACGATATGCCTAGAATAGAAAGCCTCCATTGATAACCCACATTGATACCTTTATTAAGCTTGATAAAATTACCACTTGGAACCCTTTGAGCCTTCAAATAAGCCTATTTCTATGATACAACCGAACCAAGGATTAGGAGTATGTTATGGGTGACAAAAAAAAGAAAAGATTTGGACCAAATGGTCTCATCTAAAAAGGGAAAGAGGAAAAAAAAACAACTAAGAAAAAAACAAGAATTTGAAACAAAAAGGATAAGAAAAGAAAGAAATCACTGATTTACATTAGCTTTATCACCATGCACACTTAGGGAATTTGATAAGGGCTTGAGCATTCATGCAGATTCCTTTCCTTTGGCACCTTAACCCTGAAGCTTGCCTTAAAAAGTGCTCCTGGATGCATGCCTGCTTTAAGTTGCATGTTCTTATCATTGAACTATAACTGGCCCGATTCCACACAGGATACATAGGTAACCCCTTTGAGTCCCAGCCATCAAGAGTTTTTCCATGAAGGGACATCTAAATTGAATCATTTACTCTCCATAAAAAGAGAGATAGAATAAAGAGCAATTGTCCTGAAAACTTACAAAGGTGGACCAGGTAAAAGAAGAGCGAAACCTTGGTTTTTTAGGAGAAAGAAGCATTTCATTGACTACTCCCACTGAATTAAACTTAGACAAACCATTCATCCAATTTACAAACTCTTCTCAATCATCACATCCTCTAATCTCACCTCCATTCCAAAATTCAGGATTCTAGGTCTCAACCATGACTACAAATTCAAGAGTGGATACTCACTTTTTATTCTCAACTTTCCTAAACGGGCACTCACCCATTACGCAAAAAGCGGGGGTGGCTCTCCTATATTTCTTTACGTAGTTAGGGCTCCCCTTATAGTAAACATTTTTTGACAAGGAGATAACCATATTTTTCGTACTAAACTAGTGACTGCTCTAGGCAACACCAACAAAAGCATATTCCCAACATGGGAAGGATCACATTTCCTTTATTGGACTAGGGGCTACTCCAACCAAAACTAACAAAAGCAGTTTTAGCTATCATTTCGCACACGTCTAGGACTTCAGTTATAATAAACAAAAATTGGAGGCTTCCCCAGAATGGAAGCACTTTAATGCAAAATTAAAGGACACTACTTCATTAAAAAAAAAAAAAAGATTTCTTATCCTGGGCAGCTTAAAAGCCATGAACTAGCTTAACCCAGCAGTCATCTAGCCTGTTACCCCTCATCTTAAGTCATAGAACATCACCATGCCTAACCCATCAATCTTTTGTACCTTAATCAAGCCTTATCCAGTGGACCTCAAACTTAATATGGGACCTACATGCATGTGAGGTTACATCATTACATGTCTGCATAGCTAGCATAATCATGTTTGCATAGTTAGCACAATCATATCTATCTAGTCGAGTCTGTATAGTCAAGTTATATGCACAGTCTGAGTCTTGCATTTTTACATAAAAGTCCAAATGCATTCATTGTAAATTACATTATAGTTTCATACATAAGTCTTACAGGATAACTTTATTCATAACCCTGGAACCCACTATTGCTTCCACCAAAGAAGTAGTTAGCATAATGAGATGCAAAGCAGGAATCAACCCAAGCTCGGCTCTTACCCACATTGGGACGGGAACTAACCCTAGAAGCCTAAGAGTAACAAGAAGACTCACTATGCATAGTCCCGGATGGCAAATCCCCATACCTGGTTTGAGGAGCCAGAGGCTCTCCCAAGGAAAAGGCCTGCATGTATACGACTGATGAACCTCTATTTAGTCCCATTTTTAGCCCTTATTTGACTCATTTTCTCCCGTGTTTTCACGTTCGATCGTGTTAAGGAAGAGTCAAATCGGCTTCTTTTAGCATAATTTTTACTCATATAACATCTTTCGATATTTTCTAGAACTTTATTGAAGAAACGGAAAGATGAACAACATTTAGCAGAAAGGAGTGTCAAGGAGGCGAGTTAAATCGCGAAAAAGCATCGTACGGAAGTCCCGACGAACCGAAGCAACGATAACCAGCCGGGCCATGACAACCGACCGAGCACAAGCGGCCAGCCAAGTGGCACGGTCTGGCCGTGCCATATGCCACGGTATGGCCGTGCTGTGTGGCACGCTGTGCTGCTTCGTGTGTTCTGGGCGGCTGTTCCAGAATTTTGGCACTGTGCCCCCGCGCCTTAGGGCACGACCGTGCCACCCCCGTTCCGCGTCGCGACTTTAAGTTTCCTTCGGGGTTATTTTGGGGCTCATTCAGTTTTCTCTTCCTAGACGTTTTGTTAGGCAATTTTTAGGTTTCACTAGAGAGTTTTATTTTCGCACTTTTGATTTGGCATTTGGATTGAAGTTTATTCTACCTTGAATTCATTCAATTAATTCCGGGTTGTTTTCTCTCAATTCTCCCCTCTTGTTCTTGATTATTTTAGAGCTTGCTGTGGTTATTGAATTGAATGTAATGGTTATGGTTGGAAATATAATTGTAGGCTAAATTCTCTAACTTAGGTTGGGATTAACATCGAATATGTATGGTTGAATCATGAATCCCCGCTTCCCCTTTGTTTTGTAACTGTGAATTCTACTATGCACACCACATATTCGATGAAATACTCGAAAGAGCATTCATCCTCCTTATTAAGGTTTAGGGGAGCGTTGAGAGATGAAACCTTTACCTAGTACGACTTAGTAGATGATTTGGATTTTAATATGAAAATAATTAAGATCCTAACTGAAATTTGAGATTGTAGACCTTGTAATCCTTCAACTTTTAGTCCTATGAGAATAGTCGACTATAGTTCTAGGATTAGTCTTCAACCCTTGAGAGAGGGAGGAGATGGGCTTAATTGACAATCTATCCATTCGTGATGCATGCTTGGGGATGTTTGGTAGGGCTAGTAACTGATTCACTAGCATACTGGTGCTGTTAACTCCAACCTAGGTGTTCACTCTTCTGCTGTTTGTTTCACCTTTTTAGTTATCATCATTCTCCTAGTTTAATTCTAAAACTCCAATTGTAATTGCCTAGCTTGATTAGTTAAATTAGTTCCAGTAGTTGGAAGCAAGTTTCTTGTGGGATGCGACCTGTACTTGCCGTTGCTAGCTACAACTGGCACCATGCACTTACAGTATTTTTAACTCAACAAGTTTTTGGTGCCGTTGCCGGGAAACTTGTGCCTTCGAATATTAGAACCGATTCGAATACTGTAAACTAGGCATTTCTTTTCTTTCTTTTGTTTTAGTTTACAATTCTGCTTCTTCTTACTAGAAACTGTTTATGCCATGGTACTGTTTACTTGTGTATGCCTAGGAGGAGTCAAAGGGATCAAGATCTTATCCCATTGAATCTTGAGATAGAAGCAGCAGCACGCAGGCGTAGCGGAGAAGCGAGAAGGAGGAAGCAAGCAGAAGCAGCAATGGCAGGGCAAGACCAGAAGGTGTTGCACGACTACGCCCTACCATAAGCGTCGGGTATCACATCGTCTGTTGTGAACCCGACAGTCGAAACCAACAACTTTGAACTTAGTCCCGTGCTCATCACCTTCATGAAGCGGGACCAGTTCGTTGGCCACCCCTCAGACAACCCCAACGTGCACCTTTGCAAATTCCTCATGAAGTGTGACACCATCATACTCAATGGGGTGACCACCGATGCGATTCGGCTGAGGCTCTTCCCATTCTCACTGAGGGATAGAGCCAGTGACTGGCTGCAGAACGAAGAGCCCAACTCGTTCACCACCTGGGAGGTTCTTTCCAAGGCGTTCCTCAGCAAGTACTTCCTACCTGGCAAGACTGCCAAGCTGAGGACGGACATCACATCCTTCACCTAGTAGGATGGAGAGTCCCTTTACGAGGCCTAGGAGAGGTTCAAAGATCTCCAGCGATAGTGCCCCCACCACGGAGTTCCTGACTAGCTCCTAATCCAAACCTTCTACAATGGGTTGGAGCGGTCAGTAAAGATCTCGATTGATGCCATAGTAGGGGGTGCTCTAATGGGCAAGTCAATCGAAGCAGCGAAGGTCTTGTTGGAAGAAATGGCTTCCAACAATTATCACTGGTCGAGTGAAAGAGCTAACCCTAGGAGGGGCGGTGGCAGACATGAGGTGGACGCTATGACGCTCCTAGCAAGCAGGGTGGATACCCTCGCACAGCGCCTGGATCAAGTGGCTACCCCATCAGTCACTTCTGCAGGGCCATCAATGGAGGCCTATGCATACTATGAGACCTGTGGTATATAGGGACATACCTCCGTTAAGTGTTGCAATGCTCCTCCTAGCATTGAACACGTTAACGCCTTCCACAATTACAATCCACCACAACAAAATAACCCCCACCCCACCACCTATAACCAGGGTTGGAAGAGTCACCCAAATCCTCTTTACAGGAACCCTAACCCTCACTCCCAGAGTTCTGTCCAACCACCTGGTTTCCACAACAGAGCTCCCTATAATCCACCACCTCCTCCTCCTGAACCTACGTCCCACCTGGAGAGTCTCATGGAGCGCTTCATAGTGACCTAAACCAAGACCAACGAGGCTCTTAGTGAGTCTATTAATCCACTGACCTCCAGGGTCGATGCTATAGCCACCCATGAGAAGACGATGGACACCCAGATCGTCTAGATCGCCCAACAGGTGAGCCACCTGTCTCGGCCTCAGAGGCATCTGCCAGGCCAGCTGAGACTAACCCATGAGGTCAAGCCAATGCCATCTCCACGATGGGAGAGGGGTTAGAGTAGAGCCCGGTGATGGTTCTCCAGGAGACAGTTCCAGTTCCTGATTCTGCAGGAACAGAGGGGAAGAAGAGAAAAGAGAATCTGAGCTCTGCTGGGGAGCCTAGACCTTCACCTCCTGCTCGCACTTACCAGACCCCAGTACCTTTCCCCCAACGACTGGCATGGTCCAAGCTATCACAGCTTGAACCTAGATTCGTGTGATTTCTGGAGACCCTACGCCGAATCTATGTCAGTAGCCCCTTCCTGGAAGCTCTCAAGGATGCACCTGCCCATTTGAAGTTTTTGAGAGAGCTCCTGTCCAAGAAGGGCGAACCCGGGGAAGCTTCAATGGCACCCATTAGAGAATCCTGCAGTGCACTTCTACAAAAGCGGTCATTTTCTAAGCTGCAGGTTCTCGTCAGTTTCTCTATCCCATGCTGCATAAGGGATATACAGATTGAGAGAGCCCTTTGTAATCTGAGTGCGAGTGTGAGTTTAATGCCTCTCTTTCTCTGCAAGAAGCTGCATCTACTAGACCTTAAGCCCACCACATTAACAGTTCAGCTAGCAGACTGCTCTACTGGACAACCTGTTGGCATTCTGGAGGATGTCTCGATCCAGGTAGGTAAGTTCCTCATCCCCTATGATTTCGTCATTCTAGATATGGATAAGGACTTTCCGACCCCATTCATCTTAGGTCGCCCACTTCTTACGACTACCGGGGCCGTGATCGATGTTCAGGCAGGCACTCTATCCTTCCAACTGTGTAGGGAGAGGGTAGAATTCAGTTTCCCTCCCCCCGCACCACCTTTAGCGCCTGCCATTTCCTCGCTTTCTAAGGAGCGTATCCCCATTTCCCCCTTCGATGCTGTTCCTGGGGCTGATATATTTGATGGGAATGGGGGACCCCACATGTTGTTTGAAAGTTCTTCTGCTGTTTCTGCAGGCATCCCGATTCGTTTCGCGATCGCTTCTGCTTATCCTGGTGAGGTAGCGGATCCTACCTCACATTTCTACACCCACCCCAGGCTACCTCACACATCGTTACCGTCTACTATTTGGAGGTAAGGGTCAAGCTAAAGACCTTAAACAAGCGCTTCTTAGGAGACAACCCAAGGCATTTATCGCATTCACAAAAAAAAAAAACACAAAAAAAAGAGTAAACAAAAACCTAGTGTGTCACCTTGCCCTTTTCCCTCCCCCTTTCCCTCTTCGATCGTTGCAATACCCCTTCCCTTGCTCTTTTTCTGCGTCTTTTTTATTGAGGACAATGAAAATCTCAAGCATGGGGGGATGAGCTTATCGCTCTTTGGGTGAAATTACGGATCCTAGGGTTGGGTCGGTTGACATCACTTACATTTGCATCATATAGATAGGACCTCATATAGTTTCACTAGGATTGTTCTTACATTTTTCGTTTATTAAAACATGTAGTTTAGAGCATATAGTTTAGATTTTGCATCTCAAAAGGAGAAGTGTATCGGTCTGGGCGTCCTTAAGATTTCTAGGTACAACTTCTTGCCCTTCTCTTCGCTTCCCTTTATAACCTTTACCGCTTTCTTAGTTGGATTTATTGCTTTTTAAATAAATGTGTGCGAAACCCCCTCTTATGAAGAGAACACAAGGGGTGATGATTGATTGATCTGGTTGAGTTGTGTGTTGAAGTGTGGCCTATTGGTGTGAACTTTTGTGAATTGCGCTCTAACATTGCCATCTATATTTCCCCTGCCCTATGCTGTATGTCATATTGCCCTTGAGATTCATATGACTTGGCTTGATTGATCTCGATAAGTGGAATGTACCTTGAAGTAAGTTGTTGAACTGTGGTAGACTTACCTGTGAGACTTTGAGCCTGATAACTATTCATTACATATAGTCTCATACTTTCCTTCATGTGTGACTCATCTAGGATTACATCTCTAGAACTTGGTCTTGTTCTCTTTGAAATCGCATTTAGCATGTGCATATGTTAATATGATTGAGGCAATTTTTATTCTATTTAGCCGCATGAGCCAAAAGCCATCTATTATTATGTACTATCCTCTTTGCTATCCCTTTGTGCCTCTCCCCTTGTCTTTATTGTTACCCCCTACACACTACACGCTTGGCCTATCGATATTCTCCATATCCTTATGAAGGTCTAGTGGAGCGACACTTTCATGTTGAGTTGGGTTTGCTTTAAAGGTTAGTTCACCTTGGGTACGTTATTAGTAGCTTGTTTGGGGGGATTTGTGATTCAAGTTTGTGTTCCCTATGCCATTCACATGCCTTTCTCCTTTCAAAGAAAAGAAATAGAAATGAATGAAAAAAAAAAGGAAGGAAGCAAAGCAAAAGAAAAGAAAAATGGAGAAGAAAAAAGAAAAAAGAAAAAAATATAAAAAGTTGTGAATAAGGTGATTGGCTTAGGAGTGTGACAATGAGATTGCTAAGTTCCTCCCTTAAGGTTTTTGTGGGGTTTGTTGCTCAAATTTTCAATTGTGGTATGAAGTTGCTATTCCGTCATTAGTTGTGGAAGTGTTTTTTGCTCCCTAGTCTTTTGACGACTAGCTCCACACTTCCCAAAATTATTCCACTTCTCACCCTTTACCTTTAATCCCATTACATTCCTTTACAAGTCCTCATGATTTACATATTACACTTTGCATTAGGCGGTGGAGAATAGATAACTCTACCAAGCTTATGGTAGTTGTTTGATTGGGTAAAGTATTGAGTGCACCCTTGTTACATATTCTAAACACATTGAGAGGAATGTTCCACTTTGTCCTAAAAGTGAGGTTCTACCAGTCCTGCTTAGTCACCACTCATCAAGGAAGGTCTTGTTATGTGCTTCGAAACTAGGGCATCTGATGCATTGCATTTGAGTATAGGGACCCATGGAAGGATGTGTGTGAGCTATATTTGAATTGTTTCACATTTTGACTTGGCCATTTCTAATACATAATTTAACTTAGATTATTGATTATTCATCCCTTGCCTGAAGAGGGTGTGTTGAGAGGTTTACCATCCTCCATGATCTTTCATAGCGTAGTCTTACTTGAGGACAAGCAAGAGATAAGCATGAGGGCGTGATGAACCTCAATTTAGTCCCATTTTTAGCCCCTATTTGACTCATTTTCTCCTGCGTTTTCACATTCGATCGTGTTAAGGAAGTCAAATCAACTTCCTTTAGCGTACTTTTTACTCATATAACATCTTTTGATATTTTTAGGAACTTTATTGAAGAAACGGAAAGATGAACAACATTTAGCAGAAAGGAGTGTCAAGGAGGCGAGTTAAACCGCAAAAAAGCATCGCACGAAAGTCCCGACGAACCGAAACGACGATAACCAGTCGGGCCACGACAACCGACCAAGCACAAGCGGCCAGCCAAGTGGCACAGCCTGGGCATGCCACGTGGCACAATCGTGCCACATGGCACGGTCTGGCCGTGCCGTGTGGCACGCTGTGCTGCTTCGTGTGTTCTGGGCGGCTGTTACCCCTCATCTTAAGCCATAGAACATCACCATGCCTAACCCATCAATCTTTTATACCTTAATCGGGCCTTATCTAGTGGACCTCAAACTTAGTATGGGACCTGCATGCATATGAGGTTACGTCATTACATGTCTGCATAGCTAGCATAATCATGTTTACATAGTTAGCACAATTATGTCTGTCTAGTCGAGTCTGCATAGTCAAGTTATATGCACAGTCTGAGTCTTGCATTTTTACATAACAGTCCAAATGCATTCATTGTAAATTGCATTATAGTATCATACATAAGTCTTACAGGATAACTTTATTCAGCACCCTGGAACCCACTATTGCTTCCACCAAAGAAGTAGTTAGCATAATGAGATGCAAAGCCGGAATCAACCCAAGCTCGGCTCTTACCCACATTGGGACGGGAGCTACTCCTAGAAGCCTAAGAGTAACAAGAAGATTCACTATGCATAGTCCCGGATGGAAAATCCCCATACCTGATTTGAGGAGCCGGAGGCTCTCCCAAGGAAAAGGCCTACATGTATACGACGATAGCTCATCACATCTCTATATAGTTACCACAATCATGTTTGCATAGTCATCATGTCCACATAGTCTCACTTGGGCTAGCAGGTGCACCTACATCAATTCATAAGTCTTTAGCCTATTTATTAGATTGCCCTTCACCTTGATCACTTGGGAACCCTAAATTGAAGAAGAGTACAATAAGCCTTCACAGTGACCCTATAGGAACGCACACAACCCTGGTTAGCCATGGATCAACATCAAAGGTTATGAAGACGACATCAACAGCTATCGTAGAAGACATTTATGTTTTGATCCTCGCCTCAATCAGGCCCAGTAAAAGTCAAGGGTTTTGTCCTCAAAGAAGGCCTTACACAAGCATCTTGATAGAAAGGACATCAACCCAACTTCAATATATCAGGTGACGAAGTTCAAAAGGATCTAGCCATAGAGGACACTGTACCCTTTTTATCTTAACAAGAAGATCAACGTCATCCCAAGCTCAACGAGTCTCCATTCCTTTTCAATAAAGAAATACTATGCAAGCCTCCCTTGACGGGATCTGTGAGAAGGATGAGATCTTTTCAAACTTATACTTGAAAGCATTCACAAGTAATGAAAACAAAACAAAGCAAAGAAAAATGAAAGAGAGAGGAGAAGCACGATTTAGGAGTGGATTGAACACAAGCTAGGTTATTCACATGCAAAATAAGGAGGAAGAAGCCAAAAAAGGACCCGCCGGGTTCCCCACACCTCGAATGGGCATATGCCCTCCATAAAGAGCCAAACACTCAAAAAAAAAAGAAGAAAAACAAGCAAGGAAGACAAGTCATGGGGATCTGGGCGGGATCTCTATGTGCATAGAAGTTCACAAGCATTAAAAGAACACAAGCATGTAAACGAAAAAAAGAAAAGCCAAAGTAAGAAAGGTGGTCAACAAAACAAAGCTAGGTTCCCACCACCATATGATCATGTTTCTTTTAAAAATTCAGAAAGAAGAAAAAGCCAAAGTAAAGAGGATATGAGGAGTGCTCTACATCCATGGGCATCCAAAGGAAAAAAAAAATGCAAATTTAAGAAGAAAAGAATGAAAGTATTTCAAAATATTCAAAACTGGTAGTTCCAACATAATGAAACATTTCAATGAAATTTGCTTAACTAATAAGAAGGTCTGCTACTCTAGCGATACAGGAAGACAAGTTCGCCTGATTAGCAAGAAGGTCCCCTGCTCCAGCAATACAGGAAGATAATTTCACCTAAACAGCAAGATGGTCAGCTACTTCAGCAATATGCTAAGATAAGTTTGTCTGACAAGCAAGAAGGTCCACTACTCCGGTAATGAGGAAGTTCACTAATCCGCCAAGTTAAGGATAAAAGACATCATGCATCACGGCAAAAGTAGGTAGGCACCAAGTTTTAGGACCCTCAGTAGTCAGGCTTGGATCCTATATCATCACTGCCAAACAGGTAACTACAAGTGAAGACCATTACTTTGACCATTGCCTTACCCATGCTCGGCCAAAATGGGGCCTAACCGTAGACACTAATAATAGCCTTCTATTTTAATAAGTACGATGACGAAATTAATAGCCTAATTTAAATATTTAACGGCCCAGAGGATTGGCGCTCCAAAAATAAATAAATAGGAAAAGCAGAACGTGCCAAAATACAGGGAGAACGGGCTCAATGGGCCAATCTCAACATGAACAGTCTGAAGTTTAATCGGAATAGGAACATGTTTTCTTCTCCTAGACTAATTCACATAGCCTCCTCAATAGCTATAAAAAGGCAGGTTGAGCCCTAGGTTAGGGTACGTCGGAAAAACCAATGAGAGTGGTAATGAGCTAGGAAAAAGAGAGTTAAGAACTTTCTTCTAAAAGAGGGAGATATCATTAGGAGAGAGTAATTGCATCAATTCTATAAACCGCCTTCTGTTAGGTTCCTAGAGGATTCAGGTAGGGTTATCTCGAGGGCATACTTTATAACTTTCTTCCCTTTTCTCTTTACTACTTCTCATGAAATTTAGGTGATTACAGTTTGGCCAAAATGTAATCTTTAAGATAGTTTCATCCTCGTCCGCTGTAATATTTTGAAAAATTTTGTTTATTTTAAATGCCATTGTCTCTTTACTATTTGAATAAGTCCGATGCTTTACATGAACGTGTTAGCATAATTAAGCTTTAATTTCCTGTATTGATTAGTAGAGGCTATTACTATGATGTGTGGTGATGGGGATGCATTCCATCCAATCACTGTGTCACTGCTCCCGAATCTAGAACCTCACCAAGAAGCCAAGATGGTCCCCATACTAGGGATTTCTCGGGGACCTTTCCAAAACCTTTTTGAAGTAGCTTCACTTTGTTCATTCGCTATCCCTATCGTTTTGATATGCATGAAAAGTGTTATGATTTGTAAGTTTTCCTAAAAACTCACTAGCGACTCTATTTAGTTAAAGACTGATATTTTTCTGCTATTTTATTCGGTATTTGTTCATACACTACTGGACTAAAAAAAATAGATTTGGACCAAGGTAGAATCTCCCTGGGCCAGAATCAGGGTATCTTATCTGATCCAAGAAGCCGCCCAAGTTCCCGGATCAGACCTGCACCCAGATTCTGGGTCAAGCTGAGGAAATTACGAGGGCCTAGCACAGGAAGATATGGACCTGGTCTTACCCAGGGAAGCTGACCGGGTTCTTTAGTTAGGCCCAAGGTCCATTCTCTTATTAGTGTGTAGTCCAATTTTGTTTAGTCTCTAATAAAAAAATAAAAAGATGAGCCAATATGCTATTTCTAAGATTTAAAAAAAAAAGCTTCAAAGCACCTAGCAATGAGCCCAACCATTTGTGAGGGATCTTACCCTCAGAGAGTTGGATCCTTAACTACATTTGTTTAAAGAGTGACATAAATAAGTGTATCTAGATTGGAGTTATAGGAGCGGAAGGTAGGGGAAGGGGAGGGACAGGAGATTAATTAACCCCTCTTTCCCTTATTTGCAAAAAAAATAAAAGGGAAGAGAGAGAGGAAACCTTTCACCTCTATTCACCCCCATTAACTTAATTTTTATTCCACTCCAAATTGAGGGGGAAATGGAGGGTTGGGAAGGGAAGTGACAATAATAATAATAATAATAACAATAATAACAACAACAACAACAACAACAACAACAACAACAACAACGATAACAATAACAACAACAACAATAACAACAACAATAACAACAACAACAACAACAATAATACACCATTCTCTTCCCCTCCTGTCCCGTCTTCCTTTTAATCTAACACCATAATTTAACTAACCTCCATTCTCCTTCACTTTAAATCTAAACAAGGTAAAGCAACATAGCTGCCCCTTCCTTTGCCTCCCCTCCTTTTCCCTCTCCTGCATTAACTTCCCCACCTCTCCCTCTCTTATACGAACAGTGTATAAGCGAAAATGACCAATAAGTTATTTTTTTATCATTGCACTCAATGGATTTTAAACTCCAAAGACTCTTATCATATGACTTCCAACATTCATGTTATATTTAATTTATATAGGTTGCCTTCAATTATATATATAATGACGCCTGATGGAAGAGATCTGCCAGTTGAAATGGCTAGAAAAGTGAAATTGGGCTCACAATTTGTCCAAAAAGATGTTTTATGTATCACATGCATTAAGTGCAATCTTATTTCTATTCACCAATTCACCAAAGACACAAATTTTCTTATTTCTTATATTTTTGTCTCATATAGGACCTCACCTCGAAGAAACTGATTCATGCAAATGATTTGAGAAATAGGGTCCATAAGCCTGAAAACTGCACCTATTGGTTCAGTGTACTCTGGTTCGGTGTTTAGTACTCTACTAAGCGAAGGATGTGCTATGTGGCATTAACGACGAGGACATCCCGCATTTGGTAACTTTAGTCTCTATCTGACATTTGTGGTTTTATGTTGAATAAGGAGTTCTTTGAGTGTTGTGATGTTTGTTATAGAGCTAAACAAACTTGTAATGTTTTTCTTCTGTGTACTCCTAAAGCTGATCGACCATTTGATTTAATTCATTATGATTTATGGGGCCAGTGGGGCCGGTATTGCACACCATCTTTACCTGGTAGTCACTATTTTTTGTGTATTTTGGATAATTATAGTCGTGCAGTTTGGCTTTTTCTATCAAAAGATAAGATAGAAGCTTTTGAGAAGCTTGTGAATTTTTGTGCCATGGTGAAAAACTCAATTTGGGCTAGTTGTTCAACGTGCCTGTATTGACCATGGAGCTAAAGTTATGGATAAAATAGTTCAAAAAAAATTCTGTGGGCAATAGGATTATACATGAAGCTGCTTGTGTTGACATACCACAACAAATGGTTATGTGGAGCTGAAAAATCACGATTTACTTAATGTAGCATGTGCCCTTATGTTTCAAGCTCTCTTCCCATTTGATTTTGGAGTGAATGTGTTTTGTGTGTAGCCTATCTAATGAACTGAACACCCACTAAACTTCTTAATTCAAAAATGCCTTATGAGATGTTGTTTGGTAGTACACCTTCCTATGCTCATCTTAAGGTGTTTGGTTGTCTTTGTTATGCTCGTGTACATAACCATATCAGGGACAAATTTGATAAGTGGTCTACAAAGTGCATATACATGGGATATCCTTCTGGGGCAAAACATTGGCGAGTTTACGATATTAAGCGGAAAGAAAATTTTGTGTTAGATGATGTTGTGTTCTATGAGATTTTCTTTCCTTGAAGTCAAATGGTGAACTCTACTGTGGATATCATGGACAATTTTTGTACTCAATCAATCACACATGAATCGCCTAGTGATATGCAATTTTCAAGCGGCCCACTAAACCCACCATTTGAGTGCAACACCTATATCAATCACTCAGACCTTGTGGCCCAAACCCCTGTAACACTTGCTCCTAGATCCATTGCCTTAGCTCCTACACCAGCCATATGTGTGCCTAATCTAACACAACCACTCTTTCCAAATGGGCTGACTGATTCCTATACTTCAGCCCAAATGATCGCCAGTTGTGAGGGGGAGCCCATGAGTTCTATTGTTGCAGTTTGTACTGGGGCTCCATATGGGGATTTGTGGGGGAACTCTATTCCTATTCTTGGGTCTAAAGGCAGCATTATCATAATGAATCCTTCAGCACATATTTCAGCTTAGCCTTAATGGGATAAATGACCTCTAGCCCACCTCAAGGATTTTACTTGCAATGCTATTTATGCTAGCGACCCTCGCTCTTTACCCCCACTATGAAGCTTCTTTAGGTATTCCCTATCCCATTTCCCACTTTGTTGACTATAATAAATTTTCCTCCCCTCATCGTGGTTTCGTAGCTTCTATTACTTTCCAAGTTGAGCCTCAATATTACTCACAAGCAGTTCATGATCTGAAATGGCGACAAGCCATAACATAAGAAATAACTGCTCTCAAAGATAATCATATGTGGGAACTTTCTCCTTTACCTCACGGTAAAAAGGCTCTTGAGGGGTTTATAAGGTGAAAAACAAAGCAGACTGTACAGTGGAGCATTTTAAAGTTTATTTGGCTGTCTTAGGCAACACTCAAATTAAGGGCGAAGACTACACTGAGACCTTTGCTCATTGCCAAAATGATTATCGCCCGAGTTTTGTTAACTGTTGCAATTTCTAAGGGGTGAAAAATTCATCAAATGGATGCAAACAAAGTTTTTCTTCATGGTGATTTACACAAAGATACTTATATGAAGCCACCACCAAGCTATCACTCTTCTCAACCTGACCTTGTCTGCAAATTGAAGAAGTCTCTACATAGCCTCCATCAAGCACCTGACAGGTATTTTAAATTAGCTTCTGCTCTTTGTGGGTTTGAATTTCGTTAATGTCCCCTTGATAATTCATTGTATGTTTATAAGAAGGGTGACGTCTTCTTGGCACTTGTAATTATACAGATAACTTGGTCCTTATAGGAAATTACTCTCAATTTTGTAGTATGTTCAAGACCTATCGACATCAATGTTTTAAGTTGAAAGACTTGGTGCTTTATTTTTCTTGGCGATTGAGGTAGCTTGTGATTCAACAGGATTATTTTTGTGTCAACGAAAGTATACCCTTGATATTCTTACCGAAACTAGTATGTTTGGTGATAAATGAAGTTTCTTTCCTATGGAGCAGCAACATAAGCTCTCCGTGGACTCCGGTAATCCTATTTCTAATCCTAGTTAATACCATAGCCTCATAGATGTTTGAACTACCTAACCATCACTCGACTTGATATTGGACACTTAGTCCACATCCCCTGTTGGTTCATGCAGGATCCTCGATAAGGTCATTGGTATGCGGTTCTGCGTCTTCTTTGGTATCTCGAGTCTAGTCTAGGGCAAGGTATTCTCTTAGCTAGTATTAAGGATCCTACTCTCGAGTTTATTGTGATTTTGATTGGGCTAGTTGTCATAAGACTCATGGATTTGTCACTGCTACTTGGTAAAATTAGGATTTGGCCCTCTATCATGGAAGATTAAGAAGCAGCCTGTGGTTTTTTGCTCCTCTACCGAGGCTGAATACCGGGCATGGTGAATGCTACTAGTGAGGTGGTTTGGATACGTAATTTGGTCATCTTTCTTAAAATTCCTGTTACTATTTTCTATGATAATCAAGCTAATCTACATATTGTTGCCAACCCTGTTTTTCATGAGTACACCAAACATATTAAGGTTAACTGTCACTTTGTGCGAGAGCGCTTGTAGTCTAGTACTATCTGTGCTTATTACACTCCTACCACTTGGCCATATCTTTACTAAGGCTTTGGGGCAACGTTAGTTTCAGAACCTGAGAGGTAAGTTACGCGTTTCAGATCTGCATACTCTAACTTGAGGGGGAGTGTTAGCAAATATATTCTTCGTAATCTTTTCTTGTGTTATTTTCATATATATTTTCTTTTGTCAGCCATATCTTATCTAGGTGTTTTTTGTATCTACTTTCGTAATTATATTGAAGGCCTATAATATTTTCTCTGCATATATAGCAATGAGAACGGCTAAGAAGAGGGCCAAGAAACACTATTTTCTCCTAAATCTTCACAAGGTTTTTATAGTCCCCCACCCCAATTCAACTTATACAGCTTAGTAGACAAAAAATCTTTCCTAAGTTCTCAACCACTAGCTTAATTTTTTGGTTGAGATGGTTGTTGAACATAATCTTTAGACTTGGCAAGACTGACCCAACACCCAAAACACAAATTGAATGTTATTACCTGACATTCAAAACAAGCTCACACCAAGTTGACCCAAAACCCAAATTGAATTGACCCGACCAGAAATTTTCTACAATGTTGCTTTAGATTGCAAGATAGGCTTATTGGAGTAACTATAAATTGATCCAAAGTTTGCTTGAATTGAAAATTACTCGATTCGAATCAAACCAAGCCACAATATCCTTTGACAGAAACATGATCTAATTTGAGCTTAATCTGGCATGTACCCGAACCAAACGACCCTTTACTAAGTCTAATAGTGTTAGTATCAAAGCATTTCTTAAGTAAGATGTCTCAAACTTTAATTTCAGTAGCATCATTGTTAATTTATGAAGATTAGGGGAAACCTTTGCAACATCTATAATTCAAGTCAAAGGGATTCGCATGAAGGAGCTTGTTCAAGTATAGAACATTTCTTGGGCATCTAACTATCAATTCCAATCTGAGTAGATCTTCACACTCATAAGTGTAGCCCACAAACGGTAGGAGTTTGTCATTCAGTAAATCCGAGTGGCTGACATCAAGAAACATGCACGATGAAATTGAAATAGACGGAAATGCAGCTGGCACACTTCCTAAACAAAAATCTCTAGCTATAGCATTACATGTGATAAAATGCTAAAATGCATGTGATATTGTCATGTACTTGTGGTAGCTGACGGATTCTATAAAGTAGTTAACTGTGTACATGCTCTCAATATGTAACCGTGAATGTTGGAAATATATGAAAAGATACAAACAATTTGTGGAGGAATTACAAAGGCTTAAGGCGTGAATAACACTATCTTTAAGCTGTTATTTGCCCTATCTCATAAAGATTGCTCTAGATTTCAGCAAAGACACCCCCAAGATACAATAAGCCTTTTGTGAATTTCTCTGAGGAGCAAAATCAGATCAATTCCCTTTGTTTCTTAGAAATATGTACAGATACTTGTCAACCAATGCGTCTTATCCAATTCTAACTAATAAAATTGGATAAGTGCATTTAGTTTCTGACACATTTACTTCGGATAAAGGCAAAGACACAACAAGACGGACTGTGGTGTATACCACGATCCAAATGTGGTGGCCTCTGGCTCAGAAAACAAAATTTATCATTCGGCAACTGTTTTCTGATGAAAAATATGTGCCACAAGGAATCAAACCTGCGACCAACAAGTGTCTAGAGAGACCAGCATATACTCTGTGACCATACGGGCTATTTATATTATCTGATATTCTTCTTGTGCACAAGGGCTAATATGATTAAGGCAAAGTCTAATGAAGCCATACTTTGACTCAAATGTGAAACACTTATTTGATGCCCATTTATCCAAATCACTTTTTATTATATCTCATGAATACAAACTATCCAATAATCCCCCACTAGTTTGTCTTTGTAAGATATATCCATTGCACTTGATTATGTATACAAAAAGGTATCTTTCGATTTAAACCTTTAATTAGTGTAGGTATTTCAGGATTCCAATAAAGTGATAGGTGACTACCTTGTTTAAACCAACACTTTTAAACATGAAATCGGAATTACCACACACACAACCAAGTCACACTTTCTAAGAAACTTTAGTTACTTTTATGGTCATGTGCTCATCCTATATTCATGAATAAATACAAGAGTAACCCTTAGACTCTTGCTAGAAGCGGCACCACCTCTTTATTCATATAGGTGACATCCTTTAAATGTCCTTGCTACTGAGGACCTAGGATTCATTAAGAG
This sequence comes from Carnegiea gigantea, assembly GCA_029747015.1. Taxonomy (NCBI): domain Eukaryota; kingdom Viridiplantae; phylum Streptophyta; class Magnoliopsida; order Caryophyllales; family Cactaceae; genus Carnegiea; species Carnegiea gigantea. Next base: position 106,405 of record JAKOGI010000687.1, read on the forward strand.
TTAAACTCACCCTATTTCATTTAGTAGCGACCTTGCACTAAATCCTAATCTTAGTGCTACAAGTCACAAACAATAACTTGTTCTTACCCTTTAAAACCTTGTCTCTAGCTTTTGCTCGAGAAGGTTGGGTTATCATTATTGGTGACTAAGAAAAGGGTTTCAAGCCCATTCTAGCTGTGGTACCTTTTACCACATCTCGACACAATCCTTTTGTCAAGGGATTCGCTAGATTGTTGCTTGACTTAACATAAATGATGGATATAATTCCATCCCTTATGTGTTGTCGCACAAACTCATGTCTCAAGCTAATATGTCTAGACTTGCCATTATAGATTTTACTATATGCTCTAGACATAGTGGCTTTGCTATCGTAGTACAAGGAGATTGGCGGCATTGGTTGTGGCCATAACTCTATATCCAATAATAAATTTCTCAGCCATTCTACTTCCTTGCCTGCAATCGCCAAGGCTATAAACTCAGCCTCCATAGTTGAGTGTGAGATGCAGGTTTGCTTCTTTGAGGCCCAAATAATGGCTGCCCCACCTAGAGTAAAAATTCAAGCAGAAGTGGACTTATTATCAGTAGCACTTGCAATCTAACTTGCATCTGTGAAATCTTCTAGAACTGTTGGAAAATTACAATAAAAGATTCCTAAGTCTTCAGTTCTTTTAAGGTATCCAAGTGCCCTAACTATTGTCTTCTAATGCATTGTGCTCGGTTTACTTGTAAACCTTGAAAACTTGCACAAAGCAAAAGCAATGCATGGTCTAGTACAATGCATGGCATACATCAGACTTCCAATAGCACTAGTATACTCAAGTTATGCTATAGCTCTTCTTGTGTTCTCAACTAGTTTCATACTAGTGTCATAGGGAGTGTTTGCTTCTTTTAGCCCAAGATGCCTAAACTTATCTAACACTTTAGATATATAATGGAATTGATTAAGAGCATAACCCCCACTATGTTTCTTTGCCTTAATGCCTAAGATGGTATCCACCTCATTCATATCCTTCATTTTGAATTGTGAGGCAAGATACTTCTTAGTCTCTTGGATTCCTTCTAAGTTAGTGCCAAAAATTAGTAAGTCATCTACATAAGGGCAAATAATTACTCCATAACCTTCAGTAAATTTAGAGCAAATGCATTTGTCAGCATTCTTATGAGTAAAACCATTAGAAAGTATTATCTCATCAAACTTTTCATGTTATTGTTTGGGTGCTTGGTTTAGTCCATATAGTGACTTCACCAATTTACATACCTTCTTTTCATTTCCCGGTCGTACAAAGCCTTCGGGTTGCTCCATGTAGATCTCTTCATCAAGATCTCCATTTAAAAAGGTTGTCTTAACATCCATTTGATGGATGTCTAACCCATGTATAGAAGCCAAAGCAGTCAAAGTTCTAATGAAACAAATTCTTGCCACCAGAGCATAGGTGTCAAAAATAATCTATTCCTTCCTTTTAAGTAAAGCCTTTGGCTACAAGTCTTGCCTTGAAGGTATGTACAGTTCCATCTGTATTCTTTTTCCTTTTAAAGACCCATTTACACTTAATGGGTTTGCATCCTGGAGGCAAATCTTTGAGAACCCAAGTATTGTTTGACAATATTAAGTTTATTTCATCCTCTATTGCCTCTTTTCAAAAACTAGCGCCCCTAAAAGCCATAGCTTCACTGAATGTCTTTGGATCCTCTTGTTCTACATGAAGAATAATGGGTATTTTGTGAGTAACACTTGTTCTATCTCCTTCTACAAGGAACATTAAGGCTTGTGAGGAGATGAACTCATTTCCCAAACTCTTTTCTTTATGCATCCTTTGACTCCTTCATGGTTCTATGGGAGCATCATAATTTCTTTTAGAACTTTCAGGAGTATCCTTCTATGACAGAGATTGATTTTCAATGGTAGGATTAGAATGCTCAACAATGTCTTTGCTAAGTTTATTTTCAAAAAACTCAGCATCTCTTGATTTTACAATCACATTAGATTGTAAGTGCAGGAACCTATAAGCCTTAGAATTTTGAGCATATCCTACAAAAATGCTTCTGATTCCTCAAGGTTTCAACTTGGTCCTCTTAGGATCAGGAGCCCTATAGTAAGCCAAACACCCCCACACTTTGAGATAGTCAAGGTTGGGTTTCCTACCTTTCCATATCTCATATGGGGATACTTTCCTTTTCCTAGATGGTATTTTATTACGAATATGACAAGTAGTGAGTAAGGCTTCCCCCCCCACAAATTATTGGGCACTTTGGCACTTAGAAACATGGAGTTAACCATTTCCTCGAAAGTACGATTCTTTCTTTCAGCCAAAACATTTTGTTGGGGAGTATACGGGGCGGTTCTTTGATGAATAATACAAAATTCTTCACAAAAATTATCAAACTACTCAGGGAAGTATTCACCCCCTCTATCACTTCTACGAATTTTTATTTTTCTTTCTTTTTGATTTTCAACTTCCACCTTATAGTGTTTGAGCGCATCAAATGCTTCATCCTTACTCCTTAACAAATACACATAAGTATATCTAGAACAATCATCTATGAAAGTTATAAAATATCGCTTGCCCCCTCTAGTTAGAACACCATTAAATTCACAAATGTCAGAATGCACCAAATCTAAAATTTGTGTATTCCTTTCAACCTTATGAAAAGGTTTCTTAGCAATTTTAGCTTGAGCAGAAATTTCACATTTATCCTTTTTAATGTCATCTTTAATGGACACGTAACCATTCTTGTGCATGTATTGTAAAGATGAAAAACTTAAGTGTGCCAATCTGGCATGCAACAAAGAAGAAAGATCCATAAAGTAAATAGAAACATCATTTATTTCATTGATTCTATCAAGATTGAGTTTGAACATGGCATCATCGGTGTACCTCTTACCCACAAATATCCCATTCTTAGAAAGTACAACATGATCAGACTCTAGAACTGTCTTAAAACCATTCTTACAAAGTAGAAAAGTAGATACAAGATTCTTTCTAATTTCAAGAATGTGAAACATATTTTTCAAAGTTAACTTCTTTTCCGAAGTGAATTGAAGTTCCACGATGCCTTGTCTAAGAACCTTGGACTTAGAATGGTTTCCCATTAGCACTTTCTTGTCAATGGCTTCTTCATAACTCTTGAATAGTGGCCTGTCATTGCAAATATGCACACTAGCACTAGAGTCAACCTACCATCCAACAGATTTGGTAGGGGCCATATGAACTTCAGTCTCCATGCCAATTTGTAAGCCTTTGAGGTCGGTGACCATAGCAATAAATTCTTGATTCTCATTTTCAACCAAGTTAGCCTTGGCTTGAGATGCATCCCTTTTCAATTTCTTGACAAGATTACAATCCTTTATGTGGTGCTCTTTTTTGTTACAACCATAGCACTTATGATTGTTTTTCTCATCATTCTTATTTTTATTATTGCTACTTCCATCTGGTGCTTTCCTCTTGTTATTTTTCTTGGTCTTTTCATTCACATAGTTCACATTAGAACTATTCAAAAAATCTAAGACATCTTTTTTCGAGTCTCTTCCTCAATTCGAAGATGTCTCATGATTTTCTCTACTGTGAAGTCTTCTTGCATATGAAGAAGCTTCTTCCTCTATTCATTTCAAGTGGAGGGCAACTTTGATATAATTACTCCCACTTGAAAAGTCTCGGGTAGAATCACTTTTAAGTCCCGAAGTCTATTAAGTATTAACCAGGACTTGCAACTCAGGCACTTGGTCGAGAATCAGGATTGAATCTAACATTTTAAACTCTAAATATTTCATAATTAGAAATTTATCAGTACCTTGCCTTTCGGTATTGTACTTAGTCTCTAAAGCCTTCCAAATCTCGGTAGGAGATGTAATTGGCATGTAGAGATCATATAGGCGGTCTGGCAGAGCGTTGAGAATATGTCCACAACACACATACTCATCTTCTTGACGCTTCTTCTTCAAATCAGCAACCTTTGCCTTCTTTTCCGGTGAAGCATCTTGAGAGGCTTTAGAAATAGCCTCCAACTTGGGGTTGAGAACATATGCGACATTCAAAGCAGTAAGTAGAAACATCATATTGTCCTTCCAAGGATTGAAGTTTGTGCCATCAAAACAATCCAGTTTGACAAAGTCTTGGTTTAAGACTTTGAAAGATGAATTGGATGAGCAGTCAGCCATACTAACACCTTAAAATTGTTGGAAATATATGAAAAGATACAAACAATTTGTGGAGGAGTTACAAAGGCTTAAGGCGTGAACAACACTATCTTTAAGGTATTATTTGCCCTATCTCATAAGGATTGCTCTAGATTTCAGCAAAGACACTCTCAGGATACAATAAGCCTTGTGTGAATTTTTCTGAAGAGCAAAATCAGATCAATTCTCTTTGTTTCTTAGAAATATATATAGATACTTATCAACCAATGTGTCTTATCCAATTCTAACTGATAAAATTGGACAAGCACATTCGGTTTATGACACATTTACTTCAGATAAAGGCAAAGACACAACACCACGGACGGTGGTGGCCTCTGGCTCAGAAAAGAAAATTTATCATTTGGCAACTGTTTCTGATCCAAAATATGTGCCACAAGGAATCAAACCTGTGACCAACAAGTGTGCAAAGAGACTAGCATACACTCTGTGACCATGCGGGCTATTTACATTATCTAATATTCTCCTTGTGCACAAGGGCCAATATGATTAAGACAAAGTCTAATCAAACCATACTTTGACCCAAATGTAAAACGCTTATTTGATACCCATTTATACAAATCACTTTTTATTATATCTCATGAATACAAACTATCCAATAGTGAAGTGGACTTTTTGTTGGATTTTTGAAAGGTGTGGCACTCCAACCTAATCCTAAAATAAGATTATCAAAACTTCCACAAAACAGCCCAGTTGAGGCTTTGACCACAACTAGGTTACACACATCTGAACTATATAGCTTGATTCAAATGGTTCGACATTTGTTCTTCTTAAACAAGGTATTAAGATCTTCAATTCGAATCTTGATAGAGAAATTTTATGATGAAAAAACTTTACTCATTTATGAATTAACAATAGCTCAAGTTTAGTACTAAAGACCTAAAGGCCCAAAAAAATTGTACACACCTAGAACGACAGTTTTTTGTCTATCAGGTGTATGCCTCTCCTTAGCCTGCTTTTGACCATTACCAACATTATCAACCAGGGGTCTTTTCTCTCTTTTTTTGTGTTTTTTTTTGGGGGGGGGTGGGTTTACATTGTCTCTGTTTGCATTCATGGCTCTTATACAAATACATCGATGATAACAAAAGCAAATTCAATCTTGTTAACAAGGAATTCTCCAGCCTCTTTTGCACAGATATTATAAGCACTTCAGCCTAAAATACACCTATGCTAATCAATAAGAATCATTCTCCGCATAGGGAGAGAAGAACTACACATCACACGATGTTGAAAGCTGCTTGGCAACATCTACATTGGCATCATGATGACTACACTTAGTGTCAAGTACAGCTACTGCCCATCGACGCTTAATGAAAACAGCCAAGGACCTAGTATGGATCCTGTCAGAGCAGTTTCTCACATTAGCCCCACTGCATATCTACAACCTATCACAACTCTAGCTTTACAGACAGATTGCATACAAGTAAATGCCAACGGCACAGGATAAGCTCTATCTCCGTGCTTTCTATAATCTTAAAAGGAACAAAAGTTCGGCTTCTAGCTCAATTTAGATACAATATAGCAGAGCGAATGGGCTCAACAAGGATGAAAATATGGCTGGCCCACATTTCCAGTGCTTGAAAGCAGAGGATAGACAAAGATCGTTCCGACATCCTTAAGGTGAAGATTGCACCATTCGTCAATGGAAGGCATGATGCGTGCAAATCCAACCATGTCGCCTGCTATCCACTTGGTATGATTGTAATAGGCCACATTTTTTGGAAGGTATAATGTGGTCTCCACAATTTCGGTAAAGCACCATGAAAAATATGAAAAGAAGTCACATGTATAAGTGACATTTGAACAATGAGCTCTCATCGATTGAACGAGGCAGCAGAGTTATCCTCATAGTGCCCTCTCCATACATTGCCACTGTCAGTCCCACTGGAAGCTTGATTGGGAGGAATTGGTCCATTACCCAAATCTCCATCCAAACTCATCTGTTGTACTTCAGCAGAAGATAGTATCTTTATGCTTTGAACACAGTTCACAAATTCACTGCAATTGATAAAATAGAAGTCAAGAAGAATAAAAATAAGAAAGCAAATGCAAATTTGTAATTATATAGCACTCTACTTACTCCCACGGATCATCGCCCACTAATAGTATGTCACTTTCATGATCCACATATACAAGCTTCCACTCTGTCCTTTGGGGATCTTCGAGCTGCCCCTCAATACCAAACATGCGAGCAAGATCCTGCCTGAGCTCATCATACCCCTTATAACGTGTAACGTCTATGCATCTACCTACTGAGCCACGCTTTTGAACCTTTTAAAGTTGGAAAAACAAACAGCATAAATAAGGCCATATAGGGAAAGAGTGACGAATGATGCAGATGAAGATATTTAATGCATACAATGAAGAACCACTGAAATAGCTCCAGCACAAGAAAAAAGGTGAGCAACAACATTTCCACATAACACAAATTTTTGAATGCCAAGCACAACCTAACCAAACCAATAAAACCAAACCAATACGCTGGAATGGCACATTGGCACATAGACATGTTTTTCTTCTCCTTTTTCCCTCTTTAGACCCAAGTTTTGGGGGTTTTTTTTTCTTTTTTTTGGGGGGGGGGGTGGTATTCAACTGTAGCAACCTCACTCTTAAGGAGACTATCTTTGTGGGAAAAGAGTTTTGTCAAAAGAATTTCAATCAAAAGGTTCTATAGTACTGAATCCACTTCCTTTATGACCAATTAAGGTGTCTTATGGCTTCCTAATCAAAATTGGGGCTATATATCTCCTCTTTTAGCTCAAAAGAGACTCTTAAATTTTTCTTGAACATGCAGATTTTCATCTACCTTCTAAATTATTTTCTTAAAACTCTTTATGTGGGTCTCGAAATCGATGTCTTTACGGACAGTGATGTTTGTAGAGGTAAGACTGCCTATATCTAGATCTCCTCAGACCCCACAAAAGAGGAATCTACATTGAGAGGAGTTGTTGTTGTGTTGCAGAGTTTAATCTACCCTCAGCACAAGAATTTGTCCTTGTTATGAAAAATGTGTCCAAAGTACATGTAGATACTAAATTACCTAAAAAAACTAACAAGCTCTAGGTAAATCTCCATTTATATATTTATCTTCCAACATCATAAATAAATTTCACTCATAGAAACCGCTGGAGTTATGAGGTTCTCTTGACTTCTTGAAGCATTTCGTAATCAAGAATTTGAGACACAGGCAAGATTGGCTTTTACATATATTCAAGTTGTCAATGGGCCACGATATTTGACAACCAAAAATTTCTTAGTGTACACTGTACACATAGCAATTGCATGTTGGTGTTCTAGCTTGTCAAGATTGTAGCATAAACATATCCTCTATATGAATTGAATCTGTTCAAATATACAAGTGTGGAGACCCCCCCCCCCTTCCCCCATAAAAAGATTGCAAGGGTTCAACATGCACATAAGCAATGAGGTCCTCCATTGCCAATTAGTTTCGAGATAGAACCTTAATTAGGTTTATGTAAAGCTTGATTGATTTGGACATGTATCATATTATAATATTACCAATGTTTAACACTCCTCGTCTACCATTTAACATATAAAATTAAAGAGCAAAACTGTTCATGTATTCCTTAAATAAAATAATATATCCAAACCATAAGCAGGCGACTGACCTTTGTGTATGTCCTTATACGTGGAGTCTGGGTTGGCCACACACCCCCACCCAACACTGCTGGGTCATTCATAGCAATATCATTTGAACATCCTGATTTGAAAGGGATACTTGGTACCCCAAATGACGGAGAGTTCATTGCAACAGCGGACAACTCTGTTTCAATATCTACAGGAGGACCATTGTAATTTGAGAACAAATTGTGGAATTCTTTTCCTGAATCAAACCCCCTTGACAACAAAGCATCAGGTGTCACATCCATAGCTGTTGACAAAGGAAGATTGCTTCTTGGGTGAGACTGCACATCACCATCCAAACCGAAGTTGGGGATGGATAGATTCTGTTGAAGAGCATTTGGATCTAAGCCATATGAAGTGACAGACGAGGATGCTTCCAATGGATCAGGAAGGGTTCCGTTAAATCCAGGTGGTTCTACGAATTTTGAGCCAAGAATTTCATGCTTGATCTTGACATTAGACTTATCACCAAGATCTTGAACCAAAGTTCCATCGGGCTTAACTGGATGGTCAACAAGCATGTTTTGCACTGGCTGGCTGCGATTCAAGAAACATGACAATGGAACCTGGCAATTATTTGTCGAAGGCGATGTGGAGCATGATGGAGCATCTCCATCAGTTGGGCCTGACTGAGATCGGACTGCTGCAGCTGTTGTCTGCATTCCTTGCAGCTGGACGGCTGGAACTTCTGAAGAATGCATCAGCGACGATGTTGCAATCCCATTGACACCCACTTGTTGGTACTGGGCCAAAGGATGCTGTTGCAAAAGCTGGTTTTGTTGACCAGTAAGCTTTTGGGTTGTCACTTGAGACTGGACTTGTGAAACACCAGGAGGTAGCAAATTATGTGATGGCTGCTGTGGGTGGTGCTGCTGCTGTGGCTGTGGGTTTTGCTGTTGTGTCTGTGGTTGCTGCAACTTCTGCAAAAGCTGGAGTTGGAGATGATGTTCCGTGAGATTCTGCAGAACACATGGCCTCTGAGACAGGGACTCTTGCACTAACGGGTGTGACAAAGAGTGTTGAAATTGGGTATGCTGCTGCTGAAGCCTCTGCAAAGCGGTGCCTTGCTGTTCAGCTTGCTGCTGAAACTGTATATCTGGAGGTAAGGATGTCAATGGAACAGAGTCCTTGTTAAGGGGAACATTCTGCTGGACCTGATTATTGCCTGCCAATAATTGTTGCTGAGGAACCTGGGTGTATGTGGAAGGCTGCTGTGAATTCTGATTCAGGTTCTGATTAGGGGTGGTGACAATGCCACTGCTTACAAAGCTTGATTGAGCTATTTGTTGCTTCTCCAATGGTGCGTGTTGTAGTTGTGGCCGTAATTGTTTCTGCAGTGGCTGCTGATGCTGCTGTGAGCTAACTGGATTTTGCAAAATTTGCTGCAGCTGTTGCTGCTGGGACCAGGCTGCAGATTGTGGCTGTAATGGACCAATTTGGGTCTGTTGGGATGCTTTATTGAACTGGACATTGGGCACGGACAATGATGGAGCTTGAAAGTTCAGCAATTTGGATGGATCATCGGCACCAAGGCCACCATGCAAGGCAGATGCAGAAACCATGGATGGGAAGAACCCAGACTGAGCACCAGGAAACTGATTGTTTTGTTGCATGCTCATCCATTGGACGAGACTCAAGCCAGGAAATATTGAGCTGGGAACATCCTTCATGCAAAATTCATCCCCCAGCCAGGGCATTCCTCTCTTAAATATGCTCTCCATATCAGATTCATCATCTGCAACAGTTGACCAACAAAGCTGATGAGTGAAAAGGAAAATGCAAATAACAAAAAGCCACTGCAAGTGTAGCCCTTGAAGTATATGCAAGCACTGTTCCCATCAGTCACTATGACTACAAGTTGCTTTCAACAAGCTGAGCTTGAGGGCAGCCCGGTGCACAAGCATCCCGCGTTCACGCAGGTTCCAAGGAAGGGTCCCACCCCAAGAGGTGTATTGTAGGCATCCTATCCTGACTTTGTCAGTGGCTGATTCCAAGGCTCAAACCCGTGACCTTTTGGTCACACGAAGACAACCTCACTGTTGCTCCCAGGCTCCCCTTCAACAAGCTGAGCTTGAGATTAATTAAAATTTTCTGAAGGAATTATCAACATACCGGGTAAGCCTGGTTGCTTTGGAAACTTGGGCCTGAAAAATGGGGGAGGACATATGTAAAATGGAGTGACAACAGGCTCTATGTCCCAAGCTGAGACTCGGCTTGGACGTTCTCCTGCTGTGGATTCATCCCAACCAACCTGAGAAATGGCACATATCAATGAGGAAGGAAATAAAATGTTAAATTTGCAGGAAAGTCAACAATTCCACAAAGTCAATACAGACAAACAACTACTGCCGACATAACAAAATGAAAGTGTATGCCCAAATGTGCATGAATGTATGTATAAAGGGACTTTTGTCCCACATCGTTAGTTTAGGTGAATTGTATTAACTGTATATGATTCATGCCCACAAAACTCGCCAATTATAAGTCTTCTACTTTCAGCTTAAGAGGTTAAAACAATGGTTCCAATTGTTGGACTTTTCACTTTGGGGCATCTTTTCGAGTGGAAATATTGACTCTCACTATCATTCTATTTCCACCCATTTATTTTCACTTCTTTAAGATAAATATCACTCATTTCTAATTTTTCACTTCCTTTCACTCGTTCTCACTCCTTAGTGGGTTTGTAAGAATGGAAAAACAACACAAATTATTATATGCAATGGGGTGGACACAATGGGGTGGACACATAGCTAGGTACCTCCGGCCCAAGAGCAAATGAAGAAATCCACGCCCGTGTCGGTTGGGCCGTATTCTCGTCCTTACTACTTACATTTACTGTTCAGGCAAAATTGCTGCAACAAATGAGGTATTTGCTGGTGGCAAAGGTGAACGGGTTGCCTATGATCGGCTATGTGTTCAAATCCATGCCACTCCAGCTTTCTATTAATTTTAGAAAATATGAAACAAATAAAAAAAGAGTTTATTTCATGTTCGAATCCTAGAAAAATTTTTACTTGCAATTTTTTAGTTAAGATCGCTTTTAATTTTTTAACTTCATTTGTTTTAATGAGGATAACAATTCTGATTATTTAATGACTTTCATATTTCCATAATTTTATTTATTTAAAATGACCAATTTGTTTTAAATAATTTGTTTTAAGTTTGATTATATAATTACTTTCATATATATATATATATATATATATATATATATATATATATATATATATATATATAGAATTCAACTAAAAATTTAAACTGATGATTGAAGGCCCATAAATTAATTTTATACTCGAACACGCCACCTTATGCAAATATCCTTTGGACTTGAAATATGAATGCGACAAAGGCCATCTGTACCTTACAAAATAAATATAGGGCTGCTGAGATTTGAACCCGAGTCTTCTCACTCAGAAAGGCTCTAATGCTATGTTCAAGAACTATTGCAACCAAGACCTTAAACGTTTGATTGAGATAATTTTTGAATATAATACCAGAGTATTTCCGACCGAGAGGCCGCAAGTTCAAATCTAAACAACCTCCATATTAATTTATTGCGCAAAGTAAGGGGGAGCCTTTGCAACAGTCACGCGTCAAGCCCAAAGGGCATTCACGTGAGGGATCGTGTTAGAGTATAAACCTATTCTATAATCTTCAACTATAAGTTTAAACTTTTGATTGAGATAGTTCTTGAACATATCTCACTAAAAGACATAGTACATATCAATGAAATACAAATTTTTCAAATATTTTTCTCACTAAGTGTATATTATATCTCACAAAAATATAATAAAAATCACTCACCGAAAACTTAAGTGTAAGTTATTGAAACTTTTCATATATGTCATTCTTGTACATTTACAAATTTTTATCTCTCATTTATATTCAAAAGATATATCATAACATATTAGAAGATGAATAGAATGCATTGCTTACTAAATATATATCATAACTCACCGAAAGTTAAATTGTAGCTCACTAATAAAACATCATATCCCGAAATATGTACGAAAATGTGTAATTGTGTATTATATTGTTTGTCCGCTCATCTTGATTAAAAACAATTGGTATTGTTCATCAAATCATATTGATCACTAAATATATTTTATAACTCGCTAAATATCTACTACAATTCACTAATTAAATATCATATCTCACTAAAAGAAATAGTACATGTGAATGAAACTTTTCAAGTATATCATTCCTATGCATTTAAATAATCTTATGTTTTAGTTGACCAAAAGATATATCACAACACATTATAATATAAATATAAAGTATTGTTCACTAAACATATACCACAACTCACCAAAAGTCATAGTATAACTCACTAAGAAATCATACATCAAAATACAAACAAGAATATGTACTCACTATAATTATGAGTTACATGTTTGCTCACCCTTTTTTTATATGAACAATTAGTATTACTCACTAAAACATATTGATCACCAAATATATTTCATGATATACAAAGGAACTATTACAACTCACTAAATAAATATCATAACTCATTAAAGAAAAAATAGTATAGATAACTTCGAATGTATAATAGCATATTTTTTTTTTATACAATAGCACATTTTAGTGAGTTACATAGTATCTTTACTCAGTAAAACCCAAGTATATAAAAGGTGTTAGTTTGGGTAGGTTTGCTCATTAGAAATATCTAGTACATCACTAAAAATGTGTCTTAACTCGCTAAAATATTTTAGTAAGCTGCATAGTATTCTTAGTAGCGAAACTAAATGTACAATAGCATATTTTAATGAGCTATATAATATTTTTAGTAAGTTGAAATCCGATTGTATAATTGTTCCTATACAACCGGTTGTATGATATAACAACTGAAAAAACAGCAATAGTTTGACCCTGTAATGCTACTACATATTTGAAAGAAATTCAAAAGGACTAAGCCAACCCGAGAGAAGCAAGATTTATCTGTATGTTAAAATGAACCGAATTCCCAACCCCAAGGACCATCAGTTATGCTAAAACCATGACAAATTTTCCCTCAGAAGACAGAGCTATACGTTATCCCAAATGTGCAACATTGATTACAAATATGGCGACAGATTAAGTACCTGAAGGTTACGCCATTGTGAGTTCTTCCAACGGACTGAATCAAGGTCACTGATCCCTGTGATAGTACCCATATATCTACGGACCCCACACTCCTCAGTTTCAAACATCATCCTAAATCGCATGCCAAGAGAAACTTGGGTGTACATAGCTTTGTTATACTTGGCAAATGGAACTACAAACTCAGCTTGGCTAGCCCTGTCAAATTCAATCAATTACATGCAATATTGTTCAAATAACATTTGATAACTATCCAATAAAGCAATGATGTGTATATAGTATTTCGTGGTTTTACCTTGGATTATAGAATATTGTAAATGGACTGTTATTGGCTGCAGCATGAGCTGCAGCAGCAAGAATTCCAATATGCATGCTGTCACTGGATATAACAGAGGAAGCAAGGGCGGCCTGCTGCCTATTTGCACGCCTTATACCTAAAAGAAGTTGTGATTTCTCATCCCTATAATCAGCAATCAAGCACCAAAATCAGCCTGCATATCTGTCATACATGCATTTCCACCTTTGGAATCATTGAGCATTAGATACCTTATAAAAAGAACAGAATCACCCGCAAATAATCTTTTGGAGCTAACATAAACACTCCAACCTGTAGTCAGCAAGTGTCTTTTTGGCTGGCCTGAAATCAAGAAAATAAGAATTAGGGAATAGCATCATATTATATGCTTTTTTTAGGGGGGCGTTAAATGCAGTTGATAGCCATTGTAGAATCTTACTCTTATCAGGCATAACTTCATGCTAGCACAAAGGGGAAAATTTACCAGCACTGATGATCTCAGAACCCATTTAATCTTTTGCATCAAAACAACTACATGTTAACTGCTGACAAATAAGGTTCTATTTCTCTTTTCAATAACAAGACCCGTACTCTTTAATTTTGACCTAAAAGATGTGCCTCCTAAAAAGTCGGAAGTTCATTCAGCCTCCGCTAGGCTCATTAGAAGTGTCCAGATTTACAGATACCAAGCAGAGTGCATCCACGTTTAGGATCTGATTCTTCTGGAGCTAAGAACCCATCTCTATGTGAGGGTCACATCAACTATTTATACAAGGCCACTTATCGATCTAAAACAGAAAGAGGCTCAAGCCAAACAATTAAATTCAGGGCCGAAAGGAAAAAAGTTGAAGAAGCTGGTTCTGTATCTGTGAAAAGCACGTGACAGAAACCATATTGGATGTCTGAGCTATATACTCTTTTGAGATACAAGCAAAAATTAGGCAACATGCACGATACAAACTCCTGAGATACATAATTTGTGACTGCGAAGGGAAGTTAAACAATCTAGATCCTAGCCCTTGGATCCCCGGGGGGAGGGGGAGGGTAAGCTTTAAAGAATTAGTCATCCAACACCCAACATGATAAGTGATATAATAAGCTAGGGTGGTTGTAGACAGGAACATACCCCGGTAAATATGCCTGAATGTCCATGACTGACCATGTAAATCTTTAGCAACAAGCTCTTGTGCAGGAGGTTGCATAGAGAAATCCTATCCAACATCTTTCAGGTAAGCACAAAAATAAGGCGGCCAATGATGATATAGGGAGCAGAAATAATTTCAGGTTTGAGAAAAAAAAAATGTCTTTCTGGATCTGCACTTACTAGAGGTGGGAAGATCTTCTCAGCAGCCCGTCTTGGTACCGAAAACCCACCATGTGTGCTTGTGTCACTAGCAGTAAGAGTTTTGCAAAAGAACTCCGTAGGCTGCCTACTTTGCTTGAGAGCCATCTCAGATGCAAGCAAAGCATCCCTGTCAAACTGTGAGACCAACATGGAAAGAACTATTACAACGATGGAGGGAAACTATGACAGAAGCATTTTCTGATTACAACGTAAATTCCAAATAGATGACTGGCCACCTTGTTAACAGGTTGAAGAGTCATCTGTGCATAAACCTCATCAGTCTCCGGATCAGCCTGACATAACATGGAAAAACATAGAACATGAAACAAAGCCAATAGCCCAATACCAACATAACGTAGGGGATTATGGGGAACAGTTTGGCTAATGCCAGAGGGCCATTGCTCGCATCTTGTAAGTAGTACAAATGCATCCAAGAACTTAGACGGATATCAATCTTCCATCCATCAGATTAATGATCAAAAGGGCTCAAGGATAATTAAATTTTCATAGCTTCCACAAGAAGATGCCATTAGGATGACACTGATCCGAGGCTAACCAAAAAGTAAAACAAATATACCGAACATTTTATCGACGTACAAACATAAAGATTGTTAGGAAGATGTGGAAGCGATCGTACATGTAGGCTGACATTATGAAGCATACAAATCAGCTTTGATGGTAGATTAGGATAGCTTGGGATGCTATCCATCTCCTTCTGCATCGAGGCTGCCACCTGAGAACATCAAGTTAGTGGTAACTCCTGTTAGAAAGAGTATGCTAGCCCATGCAATAATATTCCGTAACAGGACAATTAACATACTTGCTCACTATGGCCTTGGGGGAAGTAGACCACAAGACTTCCAACAGGAGGCACATTAACAAGCGGTCCAGCGCAGGCATGCCACAACTCTGAACTCACGACCTTCCCCTCTGTTATCACACAGACAGTTAGATGGCATGTCTAGGTGCCAAAAAAACAGCACAAATCGAATCGAACAGACGAAAGAACGTTTCAGAGCTACAAAACTTAACATAAGAAATCATCAAGCCAGCACATAAACGTTACAGTAAAAACATCTTTTGAGAGCGCTAAATAAGAGCCACTTCAAATCCATTGCACAAAGAAGAAGAACATATACCCATCAAACCCACTTCTCACTAAAGCTAAATAAGAGCCATTTCAAGTTTTGGGAGCATGCTTTCATGGGAAAAACAGTGAACAAAAGCAGGAGTTTCAGAACTTTGTGGTGTAAGAAGGGAAAATACGTCAACTTCAGTTCAAATAGGATGGTAGAAATCCTTATCTAATGATACCTATCATTAAAACGACATTAAAAGACATACAAATTTTATCACTTAAACCACCTTTCCAATTACATAACAAAGCAAATAATTTTTCCTTTCGAAAAAAAGAATATTTTCCTTTTTAAGCTCTGATCGCAATCATTAACACTGTTTGGAAAGCAGGGATGAAAACATAGAAATCAAAAAAAAAAAAAAAAAAAGCCATCATCGTGACATATATTCATCACCTTCTACAGAGTTGGGCACGAAACCATTTGGAGGAGCCTTCATCTTTATTTGCTGCCTACCTCAATCAAACACTTCGAACAACTCAAAACCACGCTCTTGTTTTTCTACAGCTCCGACTCAGAAGCAGCCATAGACAACCAAGATTTTCTCTCTCCTTAAAACTTACATAACCATCAATAGCAGCAATGGGTTAAACCAAATTTCTGCGATTAAACTCCATTCAACAGCCACATTCGCTCTCTTCTGAATCTACATACAACCACTAGCATTGCGGCAGCTTTTGAATTGCTGCAAATCAGCCACAGATGAGAGAGACAACAAAAAAGTTGGAAGCAGAGAAATTGGCAGAAATCCCGGAGATCAGTGGCTTCGTTAACCAACACAGTCCACTATTCAGATACCTTTTTCAGGTGCGCCAAAATCCCCTAAATCTTCGAAATTCCACCATTCAAAAAAAATGAACAACAATGAAGTTGGTTGGTTCGGAGAAGCTAATCAGAGGGTGAAAATAGCTGGAGGAGAAGGAGAAGGAGGAGCTTTAATGGCGGTTTAACGTCGAGGGGGAGAAATGGAGGTCTAATGGAGGAGAGAGAAATTGCTAGCTGGTGAAGAGAGAGAGAGAGAGAGAGAGAGAGAGGAGAGAAGGTGGAGGGAGGCGGGCAGTGGAGGAGAGCCGGGAAATGAGGAGAGAGGAAAAGCAGCTTATGAAGGGAAGCACAGGGGAGGGAGGCGGAAGCCGACAATCAACAGACTGGACCTGGCCCTCCTGGTCCTCCTCTCCATCTCATTTGAAGCTTTTCTTATTTTTTTATACTTCTGTTTAATACATGATTGACTTTAATTTTTACTATTATTAGAGATGATCAACAGATTGTTCGACCCGAATACATACAGGTTAAATTCGGATTGGGTTGTATTTTGCTCACCGTCACTTTGATTCAGTTGAGTTGAGAACTTGAGATTCGAATTGGATAATTCTTAGTTTAGGTCTAGCTGATTCTTGACTCGAATCAATTGCGAGTCAATTGATATTTTGTATATTAAACTCGTCTTACAAAAGTAAGCAATTTTATAGATATACACACCCCCCAGCAACTCCTCTCAGTATAGGTCCACACACACCCACATACATATAAATATATATACACAAGCGCACGTTCACATATACATATATATGTATTTTTTTTGTGTGTGTGTGCGTGTGTGCGCACATACATATGTACATGTACACGTATACATATGTGCATGTGTCTATACACACACACACACACACATGTATATATTATATATACATATATATATATACACACACACACACACACATATATATATATATATGTATGTATGTATGTATATATAAATATATATATGTGTGCGTACATATATATGTGTGTGTGTGTGTGTGTGTACACACACACACACACACACATATATATATATATGCACACACATACACACACACACACACACATACACCATATATATATATATATATATATATATATATATATCTATATATATATATATATATATACACACACACACATATATATATACACACACACACACACACACACACACACATATATATATATATATGCACACACACAAACACACACACACACATATATAATATATGGACATATATATACATACACACACGCACATATATATATATATATATATATATATATATATATATATGTACACACACACACACACAGAGGACAACAAGCTGCTCTCTAAAAAATCTTTATTTTTTAAGACTTGGTTTATTATAATATTTTCTTTTATATTTTTCAACCCTTTGCTTGTTAAAACACTTTTTCTTCTAGAATTTTCTTTTTCTTCTTTTTTCAGGCTCTTTTCCCCATTAGTAAGGTGAATTCCAACAAGTTAGAAATTATTTCTTAATTTTCTTTAGCTTTTGGAGATCAAAATATTGATCATTGACTCATTTTCTTAAATAAGAGATCCTCGAACTAATGGTATCAATGGCATCTGCACGTTTAAGCCATGCAATGCACTTTTCATTAATTATGGAATTTATCGAGTACAATAATTTGTCATAAAACATACCAAGATTAGTCTCATTATGCTCAATTTTATAATAATACTAACTAAATTCAGCAATATAATTTTTCAAATATCTCATACACCATAATTCTATATTATTAATCGTTCTCTGCCATTCTCTTGCCTTTTCTTCAGAATCAAGTCTTGCACCAATAAATTCGGTTTCAATTTTTTTGCATAGATTTTTAAACATAGCAGCTAGTGTTTCCATCATTCTCAATGTATTTTTATCTTCTTCAGTTAATGAATCATACCAATCAGCTACGGTGCCAGAAAAACAATGTTCGATGTAAGTTAGGAAATTTACAGCAATCTAAGTAGTATTGAGGTTTAAGACACTATTCATACCTATTTTCCAATGTTCAAATATTTCTTCTCTATTTCATACTCCATCTATATTTAAGATATATCCCGTCTGACTAATTGGGGTAAGACCAACTTCTTCAAAAGTTGTAGTTTTTCTTGGCATGAACCCGACGAAAAAATTGGTTGTTCGTCCGGCTGTAACGTACTTAGATCTTAGGAAATGACTATTTCTCCTACAGGATTCACCGAATTCCTCCGGGTTAGGAACAACATTGTTAACCAGATTAGTCTTTATTTATCCTAAGCTAAATTCTTCTCCAATTTCATTAATCTCATCTCCAATAGTTATTTTATCATATTTTTTATCTAATTTTCTTTTAATTTCTTCTAAAGGTAACACATTAAGATCTTTTATTTTAATAAAGTTCATCTGCCGATATATTTCTTCTTCTAATAAGATATTATTAGTCACTTTATTATCATCAGATAAAACATCATATTTATCACTAATTGCGTCCATGATCTTGTTCAATTCTTTTGAATTCTGTTCTTTCTGGAACATATTCTATAGTTGTTTAAGAATATGCTGCTTACACTCCATCTTCTTCTTTTTCTATTTTTTCAATCAATTTTTCACCTGATTTTTCTCCTACTTCTGTTCAGATTTTTATAGCGTGCAAAGGAAAAGGATTTTTATTTTCAGGGTTTTGGAAAAGATATTTATACTGAAATGGGGTGCTAATACTAGAAGCGAATTTTTCACTATGCCTTACTCCATTAACAAGAGAAAAATGAATTACCGATAATTGCTTCTTAAGCTCTTTAACTTAAGTCTTAGTTTTAGCTAATTCTGCTTTTAATTCTAAAATTACATCAGTAATATATAGACCTATCAATTCGGACGGGCGGGTCAAATACGGGTCGGGTATATACGGGTTCGGGTAAAATACGTGTCGGGTGTATTTCGGGTTCGGGTAAAATATGGGCGGGCGTATTTCGGTTTTACAGGTTTCGGTTCAACCCAACGGGTTTGAAGCGCCTTTTTAATGAATTATTTCTTTTTTGTCAAAACCAAAAATTCGGCATATTTATTATTTAAAATTGTCAGCATTTAATGAACAAGCATTGTAATTGTGATTTTTTCAAAAAATATCAAAAATATCCCAACTTTTCAACATGATATATGAGTTTAATGTGCAGGTGTACAATGAGTCACGTTTGGATGGGTTGATCTGTATATTAAAATATTAATAATTGATCGGGTCATTTATGAATCAGCCATCTAAAGCATGTTAACGAGTTGGAGCGGTTCGATCTGTTAATAGCCCATTTAATAGTTTGATGTTTCGTTAATTAACTTAGAGCCTATTCTATTTTGCGTTTTAGATAGATAGATAGATGTAAGGAGATGTGAGGAGCTGCAAGAAGCTGTAAGAAGTTATAAGAAGATGTAAGGAGTTGTAAGGAGATGTAAGGAGCTGTAAGAAGATGTAAGAAGCTATAAGGAGTTGTAATGATGGATGTAAGGAGTTATTAAATTGTTGAAGAGTTGTATAGTATAATTTGTTTTACAATAAACATTTTGGATGAAAAATAATAATATTAAAATAATATACTTATTAAAAATAAACAATTAATTAAGTTAATTACACAACAATAAAATATATTAATCTCCATAAATTTGGTGAATAAAATTTCGTCCAAGATTTTTTATATAAACATTAGTTTGATCGAATAAGCAAAGTATAACAAAAAAAAATAAACTTTTTTGACAAAATTAAATACAACTCTTCAAATAAATCCCTATTTTAAGTAAATAATTTTAAATATAAATAAATGTATGGTTATCTATAATAATATATATTTCTTGTCGAAACTCAAATATAATTTACGTCGTTATATTATGTTTTTATGTTTATGTAAATGTTGTGTTCATAAGATATTTATAAATTTTGTATATTAGTAGTATCATTAAAAACATATACATATTTCTGTAACTAAAATGAATGAATGTTATAGAAAATCTATAAGATGTAAGAAGATGTATGAAGATGTAAGGAGATGTAAGAAGATGTAGAAAGATGTAAGGAGATGTAAGAAGATGTAAGAATTATGTTAAGGATGTAAGGAGCTGTAAGGAGATGTAAGAAGTTGTAAGGTGATGTAAGTCCTTAACTAAATCCTAAAAAACGCGAAATAGAATAGGGCCTTAGCCTTACCTAATAAGACATATTTTATTAGTGCGTCGATCCTAACACGAATATAAGTTGGTCCATTGCCCAATATTGCATTAGATTTGAGACCAATTCAAAGGAATCCAAATGAAAGAATATTATATACACGTAAGATATTATAATTATCTATTAATTATAAAATCAAAATTTTAGATTATTATAGAATAATCTTATTTAAAATGCGATGAGACGTATTGATTTTACGAAGAATATAATAGTATATATGACTTGCACATTTTCAATATTTATATAATTCTAAATTGTTTTTCTTAATATTAGAGTTGTTTCATGGCCATTTTCAAAAATTGTACAATTTATAAGTTGCATATGACGCTGTTTTATTGGAAAAAAAAGGAACCATGGTCTAATTTGCGAAGGAATGTGGGAATTATATAACGTCTTTCTAAACGATTCGTTATAATGAAAAACTATTATTGTTAAAAGGAAAAATTAAAGAAAATAAAAAGTACGTATATAATATTCGGGTCGAGCGGGAGGGTTCGGGTTCGGATCGGGTCTGACCCAAAAATTTACGGGTTTTTTGGATTCGGTTTATTTCGGGTTCGGGTCGAGAAAATCGTGTTCAAAACCCAAAACTTTCGGGCGGGTTCGAGTCGAGTTTTCGAGTCCGGTCAATTTTTGACAGGTCTAATGATATAGTTTAACTGAGGTGCTATTGGAGAAAGGTCTTCCGGTGAGTGAACAATATGTGAATAATTTGGTCCAGGGCAAGCAGGTGATGATTCTAGCATTAATCACAGTTAATCACAATTAATTAGCCTAATTAATCATTAATTAGCTTAATTATCTTAATTATTTTTAGTTACGTAGCTCTGATACTATTTGAAAGAGAGCGTCGAGTAGCACTTATGAGCAAAGAAATTTTTATTTTTCGAAAGTAAATTTTTAACGATTTGGGTTAGATGTGCAAATATAAGAAACTTAGGGTCCTTGGTGTAATTTTCAAAAAGATAAGTTTGGTCGACTTTGGTTGTAACGCCCCCAACTCAAAGACTAGGAGTGTTATCGGTTTTTTTTTGAAATTCTGGAAATTTGAATTTCGTTGAAGATGCTGTCAGGTGACAGACTATATGAATTTAGCATTGACACTAGAATAACCATCATGTTCAATGCGATAGAGTCACTAAACTAATGATTTCACTACACCATACAGTAACAGGCCATATACAGGAATAGGCCTCTTCGATAAAAAATGGAATGATAACCATAAGGCGAAACATGTAACTACGCCATGTGAATAGTATACTAATGATGTAGCAATATGCGCTTTGAACTTCACATGCTTGTTTATTAAAGTACAATGTTCTATAATCCGTCATATGGACTGAGATTCTTTATTGACCTGGTTCTTCTACCAGTTGACAGGGTTTTATAACGTATAACTTTGAATTTCTGCCTTTTGGCAGACAATGAACATTGAATTTGAATTTCTGCCTTCTGGCAGACAATGAACATTGAACTTGAATTTCTGCCTTCTGGCATAATAATAAACATTAAACTTGAATTTCTACGTTTTGACAGACAATGAACATTGAACTTGAATTTCTGCCTTTTGACAAACAATAAACATTGAACTTGAATTTCTACCTTCTGGCAGAACAAGAAACATTAAATTTGAATTTCTGCCTTTTGGCAGAACAATAAAAATTGAACTTAAATTTCTGCCTTCTGGCATAACAAGAA
The DNA here is from genome assembly GCA_029747015.1 of Carnegiea gigantea. Taxonomy (NCBI): domain Eukaryota; kingdom Viridiplantae; phylum Streptophyta; class Magnoliopsida; order Caryophyllales; family Cactaceae; genus Carnegiea; species Carnegiea gigantea. The sequence continues at coordinate 128,820 of JAKOGI010000687.1, forward strand.
ACATTAAACTTGAATTTCTGCCTTTTGGCAGACAATAAATATTGAACTCGAATTTCTGCCTTCTGGCAGAACAATAAACATTGAACTTGAATTTCTGCCTTCTGGCAGAATAAGAAACATTGAACTTGAATTTCTGCCTTTTGGTAGACAATAAACATTGAACTTGAATTTCTGCCTTCTGGCAGAACAATAAACATTGAACTTAAATTTCTGCCTTCTGGTAGAATAATAAACATTAAATTTAAATTTCTGCCTTCTGACAGATAATAAATATTGAATTTAAATTTCTGCCTTCTGGCAGAATAATAAACATTAAACTTGAATTTCTACCTTTTGGCAGACAATAAACATTGAACTTGAATTTCTGCCTTCCGCGAGAACAATAAATATTAAATTTGAATTTCTGCCTTTGGGCAGATAATAAATATTGAACTTGAATTTCTACTTGCTGGCAGGACAATAAACATTAAACTTGAATTTCTACCTTTTGGCAGACAGTAAACATTGAATAATCGATAAACTTTCCATAAACTTGCAATAATCAATATATTTTCAATAAACCTTCAATGATCGATAAACTTTCCATAAACTTGCAATAATCAACATATTTTCAATAAAGCTTTAATGATCGATAAACTTTCCATAAACTTGCAATAATCAATATATTTTCAATAAACCTTCAATAATCGATGAACTTTCCATAAACTTGTAATAATCAATATATTTTCAATAAATCTTCAATGATCGATAAACTTTCCCTGAACTTGGAATAATCAATATATTTTCACTAAACCTTCAATGATCGATAAACTTTACATAAACTTGCAATAATCAATATATTTTCAATAAATCTTTAATGATCGATAAACTTTCCCTGAACTCGCAATAATCAATACATGTTCGCTAAACCTTCAATGATCGATAAACTTTCCATAAACTTGCAATAATTAATATAGTTTCAATAAACCTTCAATGATCGATGAACTTTCTATAAACTTGCAACAATCAATATATTTTCAATAAATCTTCAATGATCGATAAACTTTCCCTGAACTTGCAATAATCAATATATTTTCACTGAACCTTCAATGATCGATAAACTTTCCATAAACTTGCAATAATCAATATATTTTCAATAAATCTTCAATGATTGATAAACTTTCCCTGAACTTGCAATAATCAATATATGTTCACTAAACCTTCAATGATCGATAAACTTTCCCTAAACTTGCAATAATCAGCATATTTTCAATAAACCTTTAATGATCGATAAACTTTCCTTAAACTTGCAATAATCAATATATTTTCAATAAACCTTCAATGATCGATAAACTTTCTCCAAACTTGCAATAATTAATATATTTTCAATAAATCTTCAATGATCAATAAACTTTCCCTGAACTTGCAATAATCAATGTATTTTCACTAAACCTTCAATGATCGATAAACTTTCCATAAACTTGCAATAATCAACATATTTTCAATAATCCTTTAATGATCGATAAACTTTCCATAAACTTGCAATAATCAATATATTTTCAATAAATCTTCAATGATCGGTATACTTTCCATAAATTTGCAATAATCAATATATTGTCAATAAATCTTCAATGATCGATAAACTTTCCCTAAACTTACAATAATCAATATATTTTCACTAAACCTTCAATGATCGATAAACTTTTCATAAACTTGCAATAATCAATATATTTTCACTAAACCTTCAATGATCGATGAACTTTCCATAAACTTGCAATAATCAATATATTTTCAATAAACCTTTAATGATCGATAAACTTTCCATAAACTTGCAATAATCAATATATTTTTAATAAATCTTCAATGATCGATAAACTTTCCATAAACTTGCAATAATCAATGTATTTTTAATAAATCTTCAATGATCGATAAACTTTCCCTGAACTTGGAATAATCAATATATTTTCACTAAACCTTCAATCATCGATAAACTTTCCATAAACTTGCAATAATCAACATATTTTCAATAAACCTTTAATGATCGATAAACTTTCCATAAACTTGCAATAATCAATATACCTTCAATGATCAATAAACTTTATTGGACAGATTAGCGTTAGACGCGAACCCTTGCTTGCGCTGCTGGCCGTTGGGGTTGAGGGAGAAAGCACGGTGGGGGGTCACGGGTTCCAAACCCTTGCCGTGCCCCTTTCTCCTCCCCCCCTTCAAAGAAGGGGCTTCGGCCCCTTAAATAATGATAATTTCTTTTCTTTTTTCTTTTTTTCTTTTGTTGTAGATAATTACCTCGTTACATCATAATTAATACGAGCTTATCCACTCGTCACATCATAATTAATACGAGATTATCCACTCATCACATTATAATTAATACGAGCTTATCCACTCGTCACATCATAATCAATACGAGCTTATCCACTTATCACATCATAATTAATACGAGTTTATCCACTTGTCACATCGAGCTTATCCAGTTATATTCGGAAGGCTGCTCAATGTAGTGTCCGATATAATCTTAAAATAGAAAGAATATTCTTTTCAATAAAAACAACACCTCAGCAGGCATATCAATGTAATTTTTAACAAGATAAAATGGCGGAATAAGGGGATAAAATCCCGAGTGTTGCATCCTTCCCCCCTTAAAAAGAATTTCGTCCTCGAAATTCCAGGGTCTATAGTTAAACCACCCACACATGTGCATACTCATGGTACGCTTTGCATAACTCTGAGCTACCTTAAGGATAACAATAAGTGCATGTTGGTATGGGAGGACGCCTCCCAACGCACATATCTATCCAAATTAAGGCCACATCTGAGCGTTACTAACACTCATGCTGACATGCATGAATAGGAGCAATTGCTTAGTCCCTTTGACATGCACATAACATAATAGGATATTGACTAAAACACTTCCAGTGAAGGGAAGTAATCACTGATAACTTACAACTTGTCATGAACACAGCAAGCAACATGTGCATCTTAACATGTAAGTATCGAAAATAGCATTGCAATCCAATGCATGTTTTGAAATGCAATAGTAAGGCTTGACTGTATAATGAGAAATGCCTTTCAATGTGCAATAAAATCTTTAACTCACTGAATAGAGAGACCTTTGACTTCCAACGTCTTTAAAGTTTGATGGAAAGATAATTTAAGACACTAGAAAGATAACTCATCATGAAGCATTCTTGGACCACTATATGCAATGCAAGACTTAGGTCACGGCCTATGGTCGCAGAACCTGGCTCTGCTACCATCTGTAACGCCCCCAACCCAAAGGCTAGGAGTGTTATCGTTTTTTTTTGAAATTCTGAAAATTTAAATTTCGTTGAAGATGCTGTCAGGTGACAGACTAGCATTGACACTATAATAACCATCACGTTCAATGTGATAGAGTCACTAAACTAATGATTTCACTACACCATACAGTAACAGGCCATATACAGGAATAGACCTCTTCGATAAAACATGGAACGATAACCATAAGGCGAAACATGTAACTATGTTATGTGAATAGTATACTAATGATGTAGCAATATGCGCTTTGAACTTCATATGCTTGTTTATTAAAGTATAATGTTCTACAATCCGTCATATGGACTAAGATTCTTTATTGACCTGGTTCTTCTACCAGTTGACAGGGTTTTATAACGTATAACTTTGAATTTCTACCTTTTGACAGACAATGAATATTGAACTTGAATTTCTGCCTTCTGGCAGACAATGAACATTGAACTTGAATTTCTGCCTTCTGGCAAAACAATAAACATTGAATTTGAATTTTTGCCTTTTGGCAGACAATGAACATTAAACTTGAATTTCTACCTTCTGGCAGAACAATAAACATTAAACTTGAATTTCTGCCTTTTGCCAGACAATGAACATTGAATTTGAATTTCATAATGAATATTGAACTTGAATTTCTGCCTTCTGGCAGACATTAAACATTGAACTTGAATTTCTGCCTTCTGACAGAACAAGAAACATTAAACTTGAATTTCTGCCTTTTGGCAGCCAATAAACATTGAACTGAATTTCTGCCTTCTGGCAGAACAATAAACATTGAATTTGAATTTTTGTCTTTTGGCAGACAATGAACATTGAACTTGAATTTCTGCCTTCTGGCAGAGTAATAAACATTAAACTTGAATTTCTGGCTTTTGGCAGACAATGAACATTGAATTTGAATTTTACAATGAATATTGAACTTGAATTTCTGCCTTTTGGCAGACAATAAATATTGAACTTGAATTTCTGCATTCTGGCAGAACAAGAAACATTAAACTTGAATTTCTGCCTTTTGGCAGACAATAAACATTGAACTTGAATTTCTGCCTTCTGGCAGAACAATAAACATTAAATTTGAATTTCTGCCTTTTGGCAGACAATGAACATTGAACTTGAATTTCTCCCTTCTGGCAGACAATAAACATTGAACTTAAATTTCTGCCTTCTGGCAGAATAATAAACATTAAACTTGAATTTCTGCCTTCTGACAGACAATAAACATTGAACTTGAATTTCTGCCTTCCGGCAGAACAATAAATATTAAACTTGAATTTCTGCCTTTTGGCAGACAGTAAACATTGAATAATCGATAAATTTTCCATAAACTTACAATAATCAATATATTTTCAATAAATCTTCAATGATCGATAAACTTTCCATAAACTTGCAATAATCAACATATTTTTAATAAACCTTTAATGATCGATAAACTTTCCGTAAACTTGCAATAATCAACATATTTTCAATAAACCTTCAATGATCGATGAACTTTCTATAAACTTGCAATAATCAATATATTTTCAATAAATCTTCAATGATCGATAAACTTTCCCTGAACTTGCAATAATCAATATATTTTCACTAAACCTTCCATGATCGATAAATTTTTTATAAACTTGCAATAATCAATATATTTTCAATAAATCTTCAATGATCGATAAACTTTTCCTGAACTTGCAATAATCAATATATGTTCACTAAACCTTCAATGATCGATCAACTTTCCATAAACTTGCAATAATCAATATATTTTCAATAAACCTTTAATGATCGATAAACTTTCCATAAACTTGCAATAATCAATATATTTTCAATAAAACTTCAATGATCGATGAACTTTCCATAAACTTGCAATAATCAATATATTTTCAATAAATTTTCAATGATCGATAAACTTTCCCTGAACTTGCATAATCAATATATTTTCACTAAACCTTCAATGATCGATAAACTTTCCATAAACTTGCAATAATCAATATATTTTCAATAAATCTTCAATGATCGATAAACTTTTCCTGAACTTGCAATAATCAACATATGTTCACTAAACCTTCAATGAGTGATAAACTTTCCATAAACTTGCAATAATCAACATATTTTCAATAAACCTTTAATGATCGATAAACTTTCCATAAACTTGTAATAATCAATATATTTTCAATAAACTTTCGATGATCGATAAACTTTCTATAAACTTGCAATAATTAGTATATTTTCAATAAATCTTCAATGATTGCTAAATTTTCCCTAAACTTTAAATAATCAATATATTTTCACTAAACCTTCAATGATCGATAAACTTTTCATAAACTTGCAATAATCAATATATTTTCACTAAACCTTCAATGATCTATGAATTTTCCATAAACTTGCAATAATCAACATATTTTCAATAAACCTTTAATGATCGATAAACTTTTCATAAACTTGCAATGATCAATATATTTTCAATAAACCTTCAATGATCGATAAACTTTCCATGAACTTGCAATAATCAATATATTTTCAATAAATCTTCAATGATCGATAAACTTTCCCTGAACTTGCAATAATCAATATATTTTCACCAAACCTTTAATGATCGATAAACTTTTCATAAACTTGCAATAATCAATATATTTTTACTAAACCTTCAATGATCGATGAACTTTCCATAAACTTGCAATAATCAATATATATTCAATAAATCTTTAGTGATTGATAAACTTTTCATAAACTTGCAATAATCAATATATTTTCAATAAATCTTCAATGATCGATAAACTTTCCCTGAACTTGCAATCATCAATATATTTTCACTAAACCTTCAATGATCGATAAACTTTCCATAAACTTGCAATAATTAACATATTTTCAATAAACCTTTAATGATCGATAAACTTTCCATAAACTTGTAAGAATCAATATATTTTCAATAAAACTTTAATGATCGATAAACTTTCTATAAACTTGCAATAATCAATATATTTTCAATAAACCTTTAATGATCGATAAACTTTCCATAAACTTGCAATAATCAATATACCTTCAATGATCAATAAACTTTATTGGACATATTAGGGTTAGACGTGAATCCTTGCTTGCGCTGCTGGCCGTTGGGGTTGAGAGAGAAAGCACGTTGGGGGGTCGCGGGTTCCAAACCCTTGCCGTGCCCCTTTCTCCTCCCCCCCTCAAACAAGGGGCTTCGGCCCCTTAAATAATGATACTTTCTTTTCTTTTTCCTTTTTTTCTTTTGTTGTGGATAATTATCTCGTCACATCATAATTAATACGAGTTTATCCACTCGTCACATCATAATTAATACGAGCTTATCCACTCGTCACATCGAGCTTATCCAGTTATATTCGGGAGGCTGCTCAATATAGTACCCGATATAATCCTAAAATAGAAATAATATTCTTTTCAATAAAAACAACACCTCAGTAGGCATGTCAATGTAATTTTTAACAATATAAAATGGCGGAATAAGGGGATAAAATTCCGGATGTTACATTGGTCCCAAAAAATATTTACCCAAAGTTGGAGGGACTAGAAAATATTTATCTGAAAATATAGATCTGAAAAATTATTTGCCTTAACCTCGATGGTCTAAAAGATAATTTTTTTCCTTGAAGTTGGGTCGTTGGCTGGTCACCACTCAATAAGCAAGTTTATTACATAGGTAAGATGAAAGTACATACACAATTTTAAGTCTTAATTTTGATATATTTTAATTTATTACTCCAATTACTTAATGCTATTAATTTTTCTATTTATAAACTTGACTAATGATATGGAAGACAGATCTCCTAATAATATGCTAGTACTCAATTTTAATACTATTTAGATAGATAGATTAGATGCTATTAATAGACATTTACTTACATGTGTAAAAATGACGCATGCACGAACCTAAAATAGATCAATAAATGCAAGAAATATGTAACTAATGAAATAAATCTGAATAATAAAAATATTGTTACTAATTAAATACTTTTGAACATTAACATATTGTTTAATTCAATTCTTCTGCAGTAAGGGGAATATTTCTACTGTACTCTAAAACTCAATACCTGGTTTTTTCTTATCAAGAAGTGACTGGCTCCAAGGAGTCATTGCCAAGAGCATGTTATATTTCAGTAATGGTGTGGCACATAAATCGAATTATTTTGCTAGCTAATTAAGTGACTTTGATATGATCTTAACATTTTAAGAGTAATGACACATGTCTTGCCACATGATATTTTACATGTGTTTTGCCTCATTCTAGATTAACATATTTTATAATTCAAAATTACCAAATTTTCAATAATTACACTTAATTATAAACTGCTAAACTTAAATGTGCATTGGTTACGTTGCCGAAGTATTAAATAACATCCTAGTCAGATTAACCCTATTTGCGAAGGTATATGATGTACATAGTTTAGAAATATGGTAAATTATGGATAAAAAGATGATTTTACACAATATATAAACTATAATATGCTTTCAGTATTCAATCACACCATTTTTTTCAATTAAAAATATTACAATAAAATTTTTAGAGTAAAATAAGACACTTAAAAAGTATCTTATAATAAGACATTTATCACTTTACAAGAGTTTAATTAGTTTCGATTAATAGCCTCTCTCTCTCTTTTTTTTTTAAAAAATCCCTTTTTTGGGCATTTTGGTTTGTTTGTGGTCGTATTTTCGTCATGAATGGATACTCCACTTCCCATCATCTATCCAAAGGGCAATCTCAAAAAAAAAGTGGAGTGGATTTGGGTTGTGATCGAGTACGAACCATATCCTCTAAGCTATACGCTTGAGCGAAAATGTCAACTATATAACATGGAGCAACATTAAGGAATTTATCAATTTTACCCATTTATTTTTCTACAATAGGCTCTATGTCCGTGTTACACACAGATTATTTTAAAATTTTAGGTAAAATATTTTTAGGGATATGATAATTAATCTTATAATTTAAATTTTTAGAAATGATACTATTAATCTTATAATTTAAATTTTTAGAGATAATACTATTAATATATCAATAATTTATTTAATTTTTCTCTTCTAAAAGTAAGTGAAAAGACATTCTTTATTATGATAACTTTAAATTATATATTCTTTTAATTTTTACTTTTAAATAAAGTCTTAATAAATATTTAAAAGATATGTGTCACAACCGCATCATCCAGACTCACGTTTATATATAAATATATGATATGATAATTCTTCTTCACTTAAGTCATGGCTACAAGAAGGAATAAGAAAAATAAGGGCCAAAAATTCTGCCAAGATATTCATATACTCTTAACAGTTAAGTACTTATGTGTATCAATTGATTTCATTGATTACTGAAGTGCTTAAAGTTATTACCAGACACCTTACTAGGTTTTTCTACATTAATAACTATCTATATCGACCTTTGACTTGTCCGAAATCTTGATAGTTGAAAAAGGTAATTATATTTGAATACTACATATTTTCTCAACTTGGATTATACGGACTAAAGTAAAATACCTCTCTAAACTTCTTTTGCTCCGTTTCTTGGGGTAGCAGTTAGTCTATGATTTTTTGGGATAAGTCTGCCACATTAGACCCCCCACATCCTGTCTGGTGATAGAATTTTTAGGGTGTTGGATTTGGATTTGGATTCGAATTTGGATTTATATTGACTTTTGACCTTTGAGCTTCCCTAACCAATTTTGTTAGCTAAGGTAGACATTTAATTTAAGCCATTCAACGGTATTACTGCAAAAAGTATGCATGTAGTATATATTAAAAGTGGGTATAATGATTTAATTGTGAAGTCCTTCAACATCAGGATCATATATGTGGGTTAAATACTGTCACACATAGTTTTCATATCCTATATTGAATGAAAAATGAGTTCATTATTTTCAAATGATAAAAGGATGTGTTATACATTATAAAAGAATATATTTTGTTTACTAAAAATTCGGAGTAGTCTTTTAAGCATTTTAACTAAGGAAAAGGGCAATGGAGATGAGCCAAGTGCTAGCGCAAGTTACAGTATATTGCCAAGAGAATGTGTTTTTATTTGTAAATTGTTCAATCGATGGCACAATTGCTTACGTGTTCCATTGTCCTCTATAAAAATTGTCAAGATCGGAATATATACATTCCCCGGAATTATGGTATATGTCGGTGTCGCAGTGATTGAAAGTCGAAGAATTTTAGCATTTTTTGAAATATTAACGGTTTTTTTGGGGCGTGTTTTGGATTCATGTGATCAGTCGGTGAGGATGCACGCATGCTTGTGTTTTTTTTTTTTTGTCCTTCAGTGAGGTAATTCACATTATATTTATCATAAAAAAAAAGTGATACAAGAGAATCTGTCGCCTATCTTACATCTATACCTACAATAGTTGTCCTAGGAAACATAGAGACGTTACGACAAACTCTATTACAGTCCCTATATTCATTCCCTTGACAAACAACTCGTTTTTTGTTTAGCATTTGTGCGTCTTCCAACCTCGACGCTTCAGCTTTCCTCTTGCCACATAGCCTGTCAAGATGAGTGCCTTGATCGAATTGATTATCGCATTGTATCTGCAGTGCTTGATTCGCTTGCCAGGATTGCAATCTTTCCTGTACCAAGCAATTAAGTTAGCATTAAATAACTTAAGTTCATACCTATTCTCGCCAATATTGGACTCCTGAGCTGGTCGCAGAATGCTCGTTCTTTGTGGGGCCCGAGATTTCTTCCTGCGACATTGATATGTCTCTTATATTCTTTGTTTTGTTGAGCTGATTGAAATGCATTAGGTATATGATGCTCTTTGCTAACTCCGTCCATGATATTGCTTTGCTGACTCTGGTGATCACTACGATGAATACGAATCACCATATATGATAACATGTGGTTATCAAAGAACTCAAGACTGTTTCCCAATTCAATCTTTCGCTAAGCTGCTTCTGATGGACAAAGAAGTTTTAATAAACGCCGTCTGGTGGTATTACCTATAGGCTTGTACACCACATTTCTGGTTGCAAATTTGCCCTTGAAAGTAGGTGCTGACCTCATGAAGTAACCCTGACTCTTCACAGAGGTCGCATCAGATGGCACTGACTTTGGGTTTGCATTCTATTCTTCAAATTCCATGTTGGAGCTGACACTTGAGCAGGCTCCCGTACTCAATTCCTCCATGTGGTCAAATTCTTTTACTCTCATAATAGACCCGCTACTTGAGTTATCCCCCTCAATGCAGAACTTAGTGGCTTCAACTTGAGTTGAACTATCATCTTTCACATAACTTCCATTGTCCAACATCATGTTTGTACATTGAGAATCACAAGCTCCCAGTTCACCTTTGCGTACTTTCTTAGACATCACTTTCCCATCATCATGCTGCACCTTTCCCGCTTTCGCAATAGAATCATCCTCCGCGTATGTCGTGGGAGTTGATTCTGTATCAAGCGTAGTATTGCATTTGTCCAATTCCATCTTCAAATCTCTAATCATACTATCCCCTTTGGTCACTACCTCCGTGCTCATCCTTGGGCAGCTAGCTTCTTTTCTTAAGTTGGGACCATTAGTACTAGACATAAAAAAGGTTTGGTCACACCCATCTACACTCGTTTGATCTTCCTTTAGAGGCTTAGAGGGCTCTTCGACTTCAAAAAACCTCTCATCTTCCTTACCATAATAGGGGGTGCCGATAATAATACTCTTTCCCTTTTTCTCGCTGCTAGAATCAGCTTCCAAGCATGGTCGTTTTCCTGCACGCTTATTAAGGTTCTCTTGACTGTGTACCTCCCTGCGCTTCTCATCACCTTGGGAATGTATCCGTTCAATTTTTTAAAGTTCCTCAACAATCTCTATATTATTTGGATCAATTCGATTGGCCTTCCTCAAATCACAGAAAGCTTGCCAAATATTACATAAACCCAATGCTGCCTTTGCTCTTCTAAACAAAGCTTTGGTATTACAAGGCTCGAAATTAAGAACCAATGAGCACAGAGTCATGGCGTTGTCAAACTAACCTTGTTTGAGCTCAGAAGCAGCTAGATTAAGAGTAAGAGTAATGGCCAAACTCGTAAAAACGTCATCATCTGCCTCGATAATAATACAACTAAAGCATAATAGTTTGAGAGCGTGCTTATAAAGGCCCGAGGCCTGAGCGAACTCACCCTTCTTGAAACTTTTATTTCCTTCATCCTTCAAATATTGAACTCTATGGCGAATGTCATGAGGTCCTTCCATTTGTACAACTACTTGAACAAGTACCTCCAACACCTCCTCGGTGAGATTAACACGAATCATAGCAGCTAGAAGGGAATGTTCTCTGGCCTAATCTAATAAAGGGTCCATGATGTCAAACAAAAGTTTCAGCCCAGACCAATATCACAGAGATTGACTAAGGTGGATTCTCCCAAGCACAGAATAGTACCCCAAATTAACAAAGGGGCTCAAAATTTCACAAAATCAAAGCAATTTGTGTTAAAAACAAGACCAATCGCACCTGAATTTGGCTCGAGCAAGGGCTAATACTGTCGTGAATAGGTTCGTCGTGAAAATCTTCCAGTTGCCTTGTGTGTTGGCTATTAGGAGGTAATAGGCAGGACCATAGTCGATTCCCCAAAAACCGTAATCGAAGCTAAAGCGAAGAAGAGAAAACTGGACTGAAAGGGAAAAAAACAGAGCAAATTGATACTTAGGGGCGAAGCTCGACCGGCGACGGCCCTTGGGGAAGTCATCGGCGATGGCTCAGGTGTGGACGAGGATGCTACTGGGCGTGGGGATGCCTTCGTCGGTTATCACTAGAGCCTTACATGCTTGTGTTTGCCATATAGGCACTACCTACAATTTATATCTCCATGCATGCTTGTGTTTGCTGTATAGGAACTACCTACAGTTTATATCTATTAAATCTTTTATATAAACTGGGCCATAAATAAAGAGTCATATATAAAAGCTCAAATGAGATTGCAACCAAAACTAATTGACAAATGGATGAAGTGTATTAACAATTATTATAATTATTATTAATATTAACAAGAGTTATTATTGTAATTATTATTATTAATTATTATTATTATTAATTATTATTAATGATTCATTACTATTTTGTTGTTAATTAAAAATTATTATAATAATAATTAATTATTATTATTACTAATTATTAATAATTAATAATAAGATTAATAGTAATTTTTTAATATTAAATAGTATTATTAACATTTAGTTATTGATTAATTGTTAAATAATAATTATTAATATTTATAATTATTAATATAAATATAAATTATTATTAATATTCATAATCATTATTATTCTTAATATTATTGATTATTATTTTTGTTATCAATAATTTATTAATATTAGTAATTAGTAATTTTCTTATTATCAATATTAATTATTGTTACTGTTTTAATAGGTTTTATACTTATTATTATTATAATAAATATTAATGATAATTGTTATTGTAATTATTGCTAATATTCATTAATAATAATTGGCATAATTATAATAATAATTATTACTATTAATATTAATAATTAATAATTATTATTCAGATTAATATTAATATTAATATTAGTAATTATTATTACTAATATTAATAATTATTATGATTATGATTATTAATATTAATAAGAATTTTTATTGGAAATTATTATTGTTAATATCATTACTAATTATTATTACGATGAATTATTATTTTTATTATTAATTAATGATTATTTTTATTACAATAATTATTAATAATCATTATTATGTTGTACAAATTATTAATATAACTAATATCAATACTCCCACTCTTTCCTACTCTTTCCCATTCCCTCATACAATAAATCACTCCGACTCACTCCCACCTACCTCTTCCCACTTTTTTCCTCACCCACCCACGTCTTCTCACTCCTCATTCCACACTGGCAATATACCCATGAAAAGAACAGGCCTAATGGATACTCCATAAGCAAGCAACCAATTACTTGGGAAGTGACACAGAGCAGGTTACAACAACAACTCTCAATGTAAATTCTATTTTGGCAAAATTTTAGAAGATTCAAATGTTGATAGTCTTACCTCTTCGATTGTGCATTTTTATTACCACATAAAGAATATAGCTACCTAGTAAAGCTGTTACTAACTTTTTACATTTTTGTAAAATTGATCATGCATTAATTTGAGAAATATAGTAAAACACAGCTAATCTCAAGTATAACAAGTGCAGCACCAATGTTGATGGACATAATCAAATAACATTGACCAACACAACTCAAAACTAGAAATTCTTCTTCTTCTCTCGTCCTCCTCCTTGTCCTCATACAACAAATCCATTATCGTATCAGAGCAAGTGAGGTCTAGAATTGAATAACAACTAATGACAAGGGCTCTTACGGATCGACCTCCAAACTAAACCGTAATACTTTTCTTTGAATAACTATGCCAACTTCGATTGTCAAAAATTATCTAGTTATTCTTGCTAGAAAATATTGTTTCGAAACCATCTCAATAAAAAATACAATTAATTAAAACTTATGCGTTGTCTAGTGATACAAAACATAGAATTCGTTTGTGGGCAATTTTAACATAAATTTGGACATATAAATCTGACCTTTTTTACTGATACAAAACAAAAGTAAAGTGGTGATTGAATAATTAATGAGTAATGCGTAGGGATGACAATAAAATTCATACTCATTTAAAACCCGCAAAACCCACCCCATTTAAAATCCAAATGGGTGGTGAAAATGGGTTTTAAATGGGTATGGGGCGGGTATTGAAAAACGGGTATGGGTATAGCCCTCACCCGGCCCATACCCGTACCCTACCCGTAGCCGTTTTTATAATGGAAAAAAAAAATATTTTCGATTAATATTTTTCTAGTTTAAGTCTAATCCAAACCGTTCTAACGAAAAAATTAGTCAATAATGTATTTGATTTCACATTTCTAAACAATATATTTCCAAAATATCACAACTTTATAATCTTATAATGACAAAAATATATATCGTACTTGGATATGGGTTTCATATGGGTATTAATTTTTATTTTCTATGTAAACCCGAATAAAACCCGTAAACCCGCAAAACCCGATGGGTATGGGTATAGGTTTTATTTTTTAATATCCGAAGGGTAGGGGTACGGATATGGGTACGATTTTCGAAAATGGGTATGGGTAAGGGTACGGTTCAACCCGCCCCGTATCCGCCCCATTGCCATCCCTAGTGATGCGTGTATCTTTTCTTAAAAATCGTTTTATAAGTGAGGAAAGAATGACCAGCTTATTAAAATGGCATCTCCACTTTTGTCTTTTCACTGTCTTCATTCATTCATGGATGGGCAAGGGGTAGGGGAAGTGATATTTATAAAAAACAAGTGTATTGTAGGGCATGGTGACCATAGAAGTAGTAATTTTGTTAAGGTCTTCCATTTCTTTCATAATCATTCATCACAACGACAAGAACGGTATCTTTTCGCCTTTTATATTCGTAACCTAGTTATCAAAAACTTTTACACCTCATACGCAAAAAAAAAAAAATTCATAACCTAGCTTTCATGGTATTTTTTTCCCGAGTGTACTGCACATTTGGATTCAGATCTACATAAATCTATAGTACTAAATTTAGTTAAAAAAGATCCTTATTATACTTCGGTTTTAAAAAAAGGTTTTTCATTTCAACAATGAATTACTAAAAAAAATTAACAAAGTTCATTGTTTAGAATGGAGGGTCAAATTATTAAGAACCCTTAAAATAAGATTGATAACTAATTAGAAAAGAAGGGAGTAATATGCTCTACATTGGGAAAATCCTCCAAAACTTTAATAATGATAATTAATGTTATAACATAATACATAGGAAGACTTGTTAGCACGATTTGACTAGTTAAATCACTTAGAGGGATTGAATAGGGTGATGATCAATGTTACAAGATAATCAAGATAAAAATGAGGAAAATGTAAATGTGAACAAAACACAAGTATTTATAGAGGTTCGGCCAAGCCTAGTCCTCCACCCATAGCGCCCCTTACTGATGGGATTTTGAACCTCTTTCTTTAATTAGGTCGGTTAATTACACATGATTCAGTAATCGTATAACCTACTAGTTGACCCTACAACTATAGGTGTCCCAACGTACGCGCTACTTCCCAACCGCACTTGGGTAGTCGGCCCTCCGACTAATCAACCTAACCCAATACAAAGAAAGATAACAATTATAAGATACACTTCTTTGGTAGAGAACAAAATAAATATGCCAATGTAAGCTCAAACTCTTCTGAAATTCCTCCTTTTGATTTGCAAGTGTAGCTCTCTTTCTTCTTCTTTGCCTGTGCTCTCTCTTATATCTTTTCTAGCTGCCAATACTTCTCCTTTTCATAGCCAAAAGGTGTTGAAGAGGCTGGAGAGAAACATGGTAAGTGACCGTTGCACCAATTAAGGAGAAGTGATTTTCCAGATCGTTTTAAGGCCTTGGACCTACCCTTTCAAGCCCTTGGATTTCATTATTCTGCTCAACGATTTCCTTTTCATCTCCAACGACTAGTTTTCTTAATTTTTGCAGAGGATCTTGTTGAGAGAAGCATCTAGAAGTTTACTTATTTTGCAGCACAATCTTTCACAATATAATATCAAATGATAATATCGTATTTTAAGCAAATCTTGACATTTGATAAATATTGCATCATAATTCCATATCCAAATTTGAATCACACAATATAATATCATAAAGATAACATATTCAAATTTGAATACTAAATCATCTCAATATGTTGTGGCAACTTATATCAAATCAATTAAGTAATATGTACTAACATGCCAATATCCACTTAGAATCATAACATATTTAAACAATATAAATATTAAGATAATTCTAATATAATATGAAGAACATATTAATTGATTAATCTCTTTTTGTCTCATCAAAATATATTAATAAAATATATTGTAAGCTTAAGAAAGCTAATAATCTCCTCATTTTTGATGAAAGACAAAATCCAATAGAAATAACACATCAATATAATTTTGAATGACACACAACAAAAGCTTTCCAAATACTTTTCCGTCTTTTGTATTTCATCAAAAAGGTAGCATAAGAAGGAGAAAGGAAAATTGAAGCATAAAAAAAATTATGACAAACACATATAGCTCCCCCTTAATAAATCAATGGTATGTAAAGATACTCCCCCTCAATTTGTGGCACCCATATATATATATATATATATATATATATATATATATATATATATATATATATATATATATATATATATATATATATATATATGTATAAGGGATTAAACACTAACATTTTGATCAAATCATATATTATAACATGCATGCATTGACTTGATATTCTCATGAGCATTGCAAGAGATCAACATATTATTATGACAATTCTCCCCTTCAAGAATAAAATCAAGGTTATAGTAGAATAATCAAGTAATATAATTCTCCCTTATAGGAAAAAGTAATATTATTTATGTAAATGCTAGGGAGCATAACATTATGGGCAAATATATTGAGATCATAGAAAACATATCTTTTATGTGTAAAGATAATCACATGACATAGTATCCTAAGATATGATGCAATAGTAATCATGCTCATTTTCCAAAGATGATTAAATTAAAATTCAAATATTTGAAAATCAAAATTTCTCAAATAGAAAGTAAATCATGCAAAAATAAGAGCAATCGTATTGGTAGACACGCGAGGCAAGTGTGGGGCTTGCTTGTCTACTGCGTTTCATTTCCTATCTTCCCAGCTAACACGAAATGCGTGTGAACGGGGGGAGAATGCCTGCCCGTTTCTCCCCGCGGCCCACGTTTGAGATTTTTTTTAATATACATTTTTTTTGAGTAAATATATAGTTTTTAAATGACTAAAAAAATAGGTTGTGTGTTAGAAGGTGGGTCCATAATAAATATTTTTATTGAATGATCAAAATTGGAGTTCTATGGGTTAGAGGAATGATGGAATGCAAGTTCCAAAATTGTGAAACTTTTGCTAACGTGGCAGGCCAGAGTTTCAAAAACTGAAACTCTAGCTGGGAATGCTCTAACATCATCTTCCATTTGGTAAGAATTTAAATTTTGATTTCTATTCATGTTGTTAAAATAAAAAAAATACAGCCCTTGATTCAGTTACGTCAAAATTTCTAATTTCTGCCTACAGTTCAAAGCCTTGAACTGTATTTCAGAGCCTTGAAACCTGGGCACTGAACTAATTACATATCATTTCAACTTCCTCTGACCATAAAGCAATTTACATAGTACTTCAACATTTCTCGGGCATCCAATTTCGCAATTTCATGTTTTATTCTCATATAGATGTAAAATGCCCTGTAAAACAAACTTATACCTCTCTCAAAATACATTTAGAAAATTTAGCTCTATAATCGTAATTATTCGCCACAGTGGATAGCCTTGTTACTTTTGGTATCCAAATATGTGTGCTACTAGGACCATTTCTTTTAATAGGACAATGAGTTGAAATATGTCCTATTTTGCAATAATAATTGCAAGTAATAGAAGTCTTATTTTTGTAGTAAGTCAATTTAACAAAGAAGTTTTTATAATACTTTTTTTTATTGAACGGGTTAAAACCGATTCCTTCTTTGTTAAATGACGCCTTTTGTGTGCCAAGAACATTATTTAAATTCTATTCTCCTTTTGAAAATTTTAAGACAATTTTTTTAAGATCGGCACACTTCACTTGGAGCTCATCTTTTTCTTTCTCAAGAAGGACAACTTTCTCTTGAAAACTTTTTAAATCATTAGACACTAAATCATTTGATTTTTGAAATTCAACATTTTCTTGAGACAATTCAAAATTCTTTTTCTTTAAATCTTTAATTTTAGAAATGCGTCCTTCTTGACGTCTAATATAACAAAGTAAGACTTTTATTAACTTACGTTTAGAATAATTGTGAAGAGACTCATATATCTCATCCGGAATGTCATACTCCATTTCCTCATCTTCTTCTTCATCATCACTTGTGCAAGCATTACCATCATCATTGTCACTTGCATCCCGATCTTTAACTTCTTCATTTGCCATTAGACAAAAATAAGTAATCTCTTTTCCGTACCTCAAGTTGCTAAGCATATTGTCCCTTCTGGATGGATTGGGATTTTCTTGGCTTGTTTCTTCATATAGTAATGTGAAGTTTCCCCAAAGATCTTTAGCTGTCTCACAATAGCAAATATGGTTACATATTTCATCATTTAGAGTACATTGCAAAATATATAAAACTTTAGAATTTTTCTTGAGCATCTCATAGTCATCTTGAGTGTATTTACTCTTTGACTTATTGACAGTACTTCCTTCATTTTTTGCCCAATTTGGTATAAAAGGGCCATTCGAAATGATGTCCCAAAAATTAAAACTGATGGATCTAATAAATGATTTTATCATGCACTTCCATAGAGAAAAATTAGTTCCATCAAATATTGGAGGACAATTGATAGAAGCATTTAATAAACTAGCCATGTATATAGCTACAGACGGTCAAGTCTTAAAATAATAGCTTCTACTCTGATACGAATTGTTGGTTCGATTTGACTAGTTAAACTATCTAGAGTGGTTGAATAGGGTGATGATCAAAGTTACAAGGTAATCAAGATAAAAATGTAGAAAATGTAAATGTGGATAAAATACAAATATTTATAGAGGTTTGGCCAAGCCTAATCCTCTACCCACGGTTGCTCCTCGCTGATGGAATTTTGAACTTTTTTCTTTTATTAGATTGGTCGATTACACATGATTCACTAATTGTATAACCTACTATTTGACCCTACAACTACAGGTGTCCCAACGTATGCATTGCTCCTCAGCCGTACTTGGATTGTTGGCCCTCCGACTAATCAACCCAACCAAATACAAAGAAAGATAACAATTATAAGATATACTTCTTTGGTAGAGAACAAAATAAATATGCCAATGTAGGTTCAAACTCTTCTCAAATTCCTCCTTTTGATTTGCAAGTGTAGCTCTTTTTCTTTTTCTTTGCTTATGCTCTCTCTTATATCTTTTCTAGCTGCCAATACCACTCCTTTTTATAGCCAAAAGGTGTTGAAGAGATTGGAGAGAAGCATGGTAAGTGATCGTTGCACCAATTAAAGAAAAGCGATTTTCCAGATCGTTTCAAGGCCTTGAACCTGCCCTTTCAAGCCCTTGGATTTCACTGTTCTGCTCAACAATTTTCTTTTGATCGCCAATGGCTAGTTTTCTTAATTTTTGCAGAGGATCTTGCTAAGAGAATCATCTAAAAGTTTGCTTATTTTGCAACACAATCTTTCACAATATAATGTCAAAAGATAATATCATATTTTAAACAAATCTTGACACTTGATAAATATAGCATCATAATTCCATATTCAAATTTGAATCGTACAATATAATATCATTAAGATAACATATTCAAATTTGAATGCTAAATCATCTCAATATATTGTGGCAACTTATATCAAATCAATTAAGTAATATGTGCTAGTATGTCAATATCCACTTAGAATCATAACACATTTAAAAAATATAAATATTAAGATAAGTCTAATATAACATGAAGAACATATTAATTGATTAATCTCTTTTTGTCTTTCATCAAAACATATTAATAAAATATATTGAATGCTTAAGGAAGCTATGGACACAAATGTGTAAAAAAGGAGAATAAATATGTTCAAGAAAAAAAAATCTTCGAGATTATGGGAGTAAAACCATTAGATGGAGATGAGTGTGAGGTTCATCACTTTCGGAAGGGAAACTACTCTGCTTATACTTATACAGATGTATGAAAAATCTTATGAGTTTTTAATTGTAGTAATTATCATGAGTTTTTAATTGTATGGAAAAGTTTTATAATTTTTACCAATATAAAAACTACACATATAAATGATAACCAATCATCTATTAACCTTTTGTAAAATTTTGGAGGTTTTTTAAATTTAAAAATTCAATGACTTTTTGATTATAATTCAATGACTTTTTAAATTAACTAAAACATACAAACTATTATGTATTTATTTTTTAAAAAATAAATGTCATATGTGCATATGCCTATGGTAAAAAAAATCTCACATGTGGAATATGGCTTGTTTAAGAACCAACACAACTAAAAGTTTAAACTAATGGTTAAAGGCATAGGAATAGGTTTATATTCTAATACATCCCCTCACAAGAATGCCTTTGGGCTGGAAGCGTGGATGCTATAAAGGCTCTCCCTACCTTGCGCAATAAATCAATATGGGGACTGCTGAGATTCGAACTCGAGACTTCTCGATCAGAAAGACTCTGATACCATGTTTATGAATCAATTCAACCAAAAGTTTAAATTAATGGTTGAAGGCCCAAAAATAAGTTTATACTCTAATACTGTTAACAAACGGTGCTAAAAGAATAGAATGACGGTCGCTTGGATTCTTCTTCTTTCTAAATCAAAAGCAATTTTGTATGTCTTTGTTGTAATGTGCCAATATAGTATTGTCTTGTGTATATAGAGGATGCATAACTGTGGTCATATCGTATCTATCACTTGATATTCCACATTTATATTTTGTTCAAAGAGAAGCTAATAAATTAAAAAGTCAATCTCTGTTTATTATTATTTGGTATTATTACTATTAATGTCATATTGGTGTGAGATGAATGGATAACTATTTTATGACAATATTTTATTATGTATATTTTTTTAAAAAATGGAACAATAAAAATATTGGAGTCAGAATCTTTTAATATGTATATTTTTTCCCAAAAAAATGGAAAGACAAAAATAACAATAATGCAAATTGGGAATATCTTCTTATTTTCTAATAGGCTTGGATTTAGGTTAGGAATTAATGCCGAATCTATGAGAGCTCACCATGTGTCAAATATTAGGTTTGAAATGTTTTGTTTTAATATATATATATATATATATATATATATATATATATATTATATATATATATAGATATATATATATATATATATATAGATATGATGTGTGTGTTTATTATATATAATATATATAATATATATATATGTTTGTGTATTATATATATATATATATATATATATTATATATATATATATATAATATATATATATATATATATATATATATATATATATATATGCAAAATGATAAACGCCTTACTACAAGACACTTAAAAAGTGTCTTGTTTTCATTTAAAATACATATTATTACGTATTAAATCAGAAAAAATGGCATGATTGAATAGTGGAAGGAGTTCAAAACTTACAAATAGTATAAAATTATCTTTTTATGCATAATTTTTCACATTTACAAAATTACATGTATAATGTGCCTTCGCAAATGGAGTTGATTCGGTTAGGGTGTCTATTATTATTTGCTGGCGTAGTCGATGAATATTAAAGTTATACAACTCATAATAAGTTGTAGTGATTAAAAATTTGATGATTTTAAATCACAAACACACTAATTTGAGTTAAGGCAAGATATTTAAGAGTGTCTCATACCAAGACACATATCATCACCCTATATATATATATATATATATATATATATATATATATATATATATATATATATATATATATATATATATATATATATGTATTGTATGTATAGCAGGTCAAATGCTCAATTCGATTTTTTCTCAAATATCATATTAAAACAGTTTTAAATGGCTTTGTTGCTATGTTAAAATGGGAAAAAATATCGGAAACCTTTTTGATCCTTGTTGGATGCTTCTAACTTTAATCCATGGGTGATTATTATCACAAATCCTAATATGTGTGCAATAAGTATTGTCATATATAAAGTCAATTAAAGATAGTATCGCTAGAAGTGCGACCTAAAGACAGCGTTGAACACCAAACAACATTGGGTTAAGTTTAGATCATTTACTGTTAATGGATGATTGGACAAAAAGAATTACAACTAATTATTTACTAATTTGGGATTTAAGGGGGTCACATGGCGATGGACACGCCAACCAAATGATGCCTTGTTTGGATTGCACATGGGATTCAAAGGGAGGAATTAGGGAAACAAAGGTGAAACAACCAAACACAAAATCAACATATTTTGGTCCTCTTGTTTAATCGTTTTCTTTTTTTTTAAAAAAAAAACAGATTCTTATAATTATCGGCGTTCTGCTTAAGTTAATCATGGGATTAATCCCCATGTAAACTTACTTAAGATTCCAAAATTTGTACTAATCTTCACTAGTTTACGAAGCTTAAATACTAAATTCTAGGGAAAATTTTGGATTAAACACACAAATTTAGTCCAATATGATATGATTGTCCCCTTTTGATGGGCACTGAAAGACACAAGCACAGAGTGAAATATTTAATTGTGTGTTTGTTACTCGTTAGCCAAATTAAAGCAGAGAGTATATTTACTATGAAATCAAATCACTCTTCTCAAAAAATTATGCCCCTTGATTCCTTATCATATCACCTGGATTTATGAGTGCATTTATAAGGCATTAAGGTGCCACCCCTATTCTTGTCACTCAATTTTGTGGTTTCATATTTGATTAAATAATTCTCAAGTCATACAACTTTTGATTCAAACTCTGAAGAATGAATGGTTCAAAAATGGCTTTAATATATGTGAAAGATAGACCCTTTTAACATTAATTTGCAATATTAATGTTAGTGTACCCCACCCCCCGGCCAAAAAGTGCTTGTGAATTAGCACAAGTATGGCTGTAACGATATTGTGCCAGCTCGCCAGACTCTCGGGTTCGGCTTGGTTAAAGCTCAGCTCGAGCTTGAGTCAAACCAAGCTTGAGCCGAAGCTGAGTCGGCTCGATAGCGAACCATGCCAAGCCCAATCCCAGCAAGGTTCAACTCGGCTCGGCTCAATTTGACTCAGTTTAACTTAATCAGATCATTTTTTATTAAGCACTTGTATTAAAAGTACGAAATAACCTTTAGAATCAACAAAATTTTATTCCGATCCTTATTTCTTGAGTCCAATGTAAAGATTTAAAATTTAGCTTTGACTTTAGACTTAAATTTGGAAACTTTTTGACCAAAAATAAATAAAGAAAAAGAATACCGAGCCGAGCCGAAGCCGAGCTCCGAGCTCCGAGCCAAGTATTATGCATCTGACTCCGACCCTGAGCTGAGACTGTTCAGGCTCTGGGAGCTTCAGACCGAGCTTTTAACTGGCCGGCCCGAGTCCGAGCCTGGCCGAGTCGGGCTTGGCTCAACTCGTTTACACCCCGGGGATATGGTGGATGTCTTAAGTCTAGTTAGAGAAAAGTACTCATAAAAAATAGAATTTTTTTCGATTAATAAGTCTTTCCTCTATCAAAGGCTTTGGCCCTGTTTGGCAAACCGATGTTAACTGCTAGCTATGAACTGTTTGTATTGGCTGTTAACTGTTTGAGTTAGCTATTTTTATTAGCTGTTTGAATTAATTGTTTGTTGAAAAACTGTTTGGTAAAATCAGCTATTTCTGTTAAAGTTATGAGACAAAAAATCAATTCTTCAAAAAAAGCTCTTCCCAAAAGTTCATAAAATTATCCTTTTCAAATTAGCTTTTTGAAGTCAAAAAAAGTCTTCTAAAAAATTTTCTTACTAAACATCCAAATTAATTTTTTAACTTAGTCAAATAACTAATTTTAATTAAAAAATAATTCTTTTTGACTAAAAAAATTCTTCAAAAAGTTCTTCATTAAACACCCCTTTATTTTCTAATTGTTATTAGGTATTGACAGACATGCATGGTGTCTCCTCTTGCAAGAAAACACAATTTGAGGACTTTCAAAAGGATAAACCGAACATGAACATGGCACGTCTCTAGCTAATTGTGTGTCCCCTGAAACAGATGTCTCTAATTTGCTTCACTCTGTAAAAGACACGTCTTTTTGCCTTATTTTATATCTATATCGTTTTCTAACAAATTTTTGGAGTGGGCTGAATTGAAGTGAAATAACGTCCGCCTCTCCCTTCTGCTCTGTAGTTCTTTCATATCACTACGCAAAAGGGCATCTCCAAATTTTAAATGGGATCTTTGATGCGTTTTGTATATATTTCCACCCGTGACAATTTTTTCATATATTTTAACTTAATTAAGGTAGTACTTGATTGAGAGGAAAATAAATTTTATTTTTAATTTTTTGTTATTTGGCATGGTAAAATATAGAAAATTATTTTTTTAAGGAAAATGATTTTTCCTCCAATAGAGGAAAATAATTTCTCTTTTGAGACGATGGAAAGTTGCTTTGCTTCATTCAACTATTTGACGAAATGATCAACTGAAATTAAGGTGCAAAATTTGATTTTAATGGTTTGGATCGAAACTTAACTATGTAATGGGAAAGATTAAAATAAATTCAAATCTAGATTTTGAGTTTGAGTTTCTTTCACTTGGATGACATTTTTTCTTGCCACGACAATTTAATCGATATTCTTTGCCACTTAAACAATTCAATTGACTCGCCACTAAAAAAATTTTAATAATTTGGATCGAAACTTGATCATCAGATAGAAAATATTAAAATAGACTCAATTCACATTTTAAGCTTGATATTCTTTCATTTGGTTAGCATTTTTTTCCATCACGATAATTCAATCAATATTTTTCGTCACTTAAACAATTCAATCAATATTTTTCACCTCTAGAACAATTTCAACAATTTGAATTGAAAATTGATAATCGGATATGAAAGATTAAAATAGGCTCCAATCCAAATTTTGAGTATAATATTCCTTTATTTCGTCAACATTTTTCTCCCCAATGACAATTTAATCGATGTTTTTACCTACTTAAATAATTCAGTTGATGTTCTTCGTTATTAAAACGATTTCAATTGTTTAGATCAAAACTTGATCTGATAGGAAATATCAAAAAAAGCTCAAATATGAAATTTAGGCTCAATATTCCTTTATCTTGTCAATATTTTTCTCTACCGCGATCATTCAGTCGACGGTTTTTATCACTTAAACTATGCAGTTGAGATTTTTCCTTTTTTCAACGGAAAACGACTTATCTTATACTAAACGAAGGAAAATGTGACATGAAAATCAATTTTCCTCGGAAAAATATTTTTCATTAAAAATAATTTTTCAGGAAAACCATTTTTCTTCCAACCAAACACTACTTAAGTTTCGTACTAAAAAAATTTCACGCTGATCTTGTTTCTACAGAGAATGGTGGCAACGACAGCAAAAGCCAGTGTTTTACACTGTCTTGATTGATACAAGCTCTTTAGTTGCAATCTCATGATACATGTATTTCCCTCCTGCGTATGCTCGTTTTATGATGTCGACCCACCAACACACTAGACTAATTTTCTACTCTTCTTCCACCCCTTTGATAGGAGAACTGAATCTTACAATTAAACCAAAAAAAAAAAGAAAAAGAAAAATGCACAGGCGCAACACCACTTAAATCAATGATATGTACTCATATTATGGAATCTCAGTGGAAAATCTGGTCTTTTCCAATTAAGCAAGACTCCTTCCTTACCTTCCTAGGCACCACATGCACCTTGTCTTCCCAAGCCCACAAGTTGGACTGGTCTTAATGGAAAGAAAAAAAAATAAAATCGATGATCCTCATACGTGTAACTTTTTTGATTTATTGAAATGGACTCTTCTTTATTTCAAAAACACATATCTTTTGCATCTTATCTTGATTAAAATATTTGATTATAAGACGTTTCTAAACATTTATTCATTTAAACTTTTAGTCATGATAATGTCAGAACATAATACCAACACATATATATAGTTGATGTTTTTTTGAGTTAATTTTGAGCAAGTTTTAATCTTTTAATGGTGTTACTTTTAGAGAGTTTGTCAGTTCAATTAGCTATTATGAAAACAAACGAATATAAATTACACAAACATTTCGCCGGAGAATGATGAGAAGTGAAGATACGAGGATACCATAGACCGGACGAACTAATACTCTAAAGTTCTACATAATTAGAAATACATCTGAATTTGATTACGATGAAGACATAGGAATAAATGGGGGGCACTAGATCCCACTAGGGTCTCCATCCAGGTGATTGCAACAATGTCCACATCCCAGTGTGGGGATGATATATAGGGAGAGTCTCAATTGTTGGTTGTGCACATGTACTGGGAAAAGAGAAAAAAAAAGACCCATGCATCCTCCCTAAACTAATTCATTCTCGTGTGGTGTTATGAATGGGTCCAATGCAAGCTAGCTAACAATTTTTACATGCCACCATTGTGAAGTTGGGGTTCCATCGCCGGTCTAATCCCCTCTTTCCCTTTCATGTTAATTTTACCCTAGTCATCAAACCAATGTGCACTAATGTGTTAGTCGGCAATGCATATCTAATGTGTTGGTCGGCAAAGGAGGATCCCTTTTTTGATTCCTTTATGGTGTGTAGACGTGTAGCTGGGTGAATGGAAAAGAATTTCAGGATTTTGTATTTGTAAAGCCTTTTATGCAAAATTGATTATTTCTTTTCTTGTATAAAATGAGTTTTATTCTTTTTTTAATGATGTGGAGTTAGGGTTATTTCTTTTGATGTGAAGTTTGTCTTCCTGCCTTGGTGTAATTCTTTTCCCTTACCCTGGTCTAATTTTTTCTCTCACATTAGTGCGAGTATTCATAGATGAAAAGATGTCAAATCATGAAAAAAGTTAGACCTTATCGAATGAGGCTTAATTGTTTTGATTGGGAGCATAATCAATCAACAATGGAATTTCAGATAATTCTGTTGCGGTGATCTAACTTTCAAGTATAATCTACGTCATCAAGTAAATTTCTAATCAATGGAGTTATACTATACCTTGCTGATATTAGGTGAAGATGCGAATTAAAGACGTTGAAGAGCATGGTTGTTGATAAGAAGCGCCTACTACAAGTCTAGATCCGTCAACAATATATTTGCCATTAAGTTTTTGTATATAAGATTTTATGTTAATTTTTTTACATTTATTTTTGTTACATGATTTTCGTTGTAGATGTTATATGACTTTTTATTAATAACTCTTCTATTTTTTTTTAACAAAAAAGGTATTACCATTCAACTTTTTTGAGTTTGAAAGATAGGTGTTTAGTTTCTTTTGTAGACTTTGGATTTTAAACCAAACTCTTGAAGCTTTCCACAATTTTAAAACCTTTGTCCTTGAAAATGTCGATATCTTTCACTTAAGTGACATAAAATTAAAGAGCGATCTTCAACTTACCCTTTTTAAATTTTTGACTTGCAGATTAAAAAGAAATATGTATCAAATTCAATTGAATGCCAGGTTGAGTTAAAATTTATTCTGGATCATCCTTAAGCAATTTGTGACTCTATTGTATCTTAATTCTCTAAAAATAATTATTAGGGGTCAATATTTTTAGAATGTATTCCAAAGTGCCTATTATTTTGGGTAAATTATTAATAGGGGACAATATTTTTTTGAACTAGTTACGGGCCGAAGTTTTTCTTTGCAACTTAGTCCCTGATCTTTTAGAAATTTTAAAATAGTCCCTGAAATAGGAAAAACGTGTAAATAAGTTATTTTTAGGGGTTTTTTCAGAAAATATGCTTGTTTTAACTGATTTAACTTCTTATAATGACTTTACTGGTACTAGTTATTACAATGTACTACTTAGATCTTATATATAATAATTTCTGTGGTTATAGGCCTATCATACTTAGCAAAATAATTAAAACTTAATTAGAGAGTTTCGACCACTACCTAAATGTAGTCGGCACTAGACTCTGGCGTTCTTCTAACTTCCGGTTTACAGAGATTGCTAATCTCAACCCCACCTTTCTTAGATCAGGTACAGCACAGATTTGTTTTGTTTCCTACCTCAAACCGTAGTCACTAATCAAGTTTTTAATCTTTTTCAAAGATAGTGGAACTTTAATCAAGAACTTATAATATTTAAGACATGAAGTTCAATTGGATAACGTTCCGTACTGGGAAACTTCTTTTATTAAAAGCTTGAAAGTCATTATATTACAATGGAATGCTTTGAAGAGAAACTTAAGCTAAGATCATTAGAGATGCTTGCTCATGGAGAAATGGAGAATCCCAACTTCTCTCTTGCTCAAGAATGCTCAAATGACCGTGTCCCTTCTCAACTCTAGACCTCTCTATTTATAGAGAGAATGGGGATACATAGGATGCTTTAAAGGCTACAGTATATAGAGATTTTTCACATGGCTACAGTTGTTTACAGTACACTAACGATTACAGTACACACTTTATTTTACAGACCAGATACTTGTCAAAATAGTACAATAATGGGGTAGCTTTTTCAGAACTTTTAATGATAACAAGACTAGTCATCATTATTGAGATTCTGCATACCTTCATCTCTAATTATATCTTCCAGATCATCATTATCGGGATAATCATCAAAATCTTCATTAATTTGATTAAGATGCTCTGGATCATATTCTTCAAATAACTCAAGAAAATATTTTTTCTCTTTTTCTGATAAGAATTTTTCAGTTCCAACGTCAAGGAGATTTTTACACATTTTCTTGAACTCATTTTCATAGGCAAAAGTAGTGTTTCCACAATGCATTAACGTTTTTTCTTTTTCGATCAATGCCCAACATTGATGATAAATGTTGAAAAATCTAATAGCCCTTGCTAATGTAGGATCAATAACCACATGTACCGAATTTTCTTGAACCCAATTTTGTCGTTGATAATTGGGATCATCGCAATCAACGATTTGGACAAGATAATGGGCTGATTTAGCTTTTCCATTTTCATATTCAATTAGGGCGCTATAAACTTCCAAAGTTAGGTATCTGAGAACTGGAATTTTTGTTGGTCCATCAGGAGATTTGAGAATCCAATGGAACCTTTTGAACATATATTGTTATGAAACTTCTAAGAAGTAAAGTACCATCCCATATTTCCAGGCTTTGAAGACAGGATCATGGGGAGATAATGAATTGGCTGGGAAACAAATGCCTTCAACTCCAAATCTATCGGGAAAATAGATTGTTGTATTCCAAGACTCCCAAATATCATAGGAATAATGATGATAAAAGTCGATGCAGACTGCATACCATTCATTGAACTATTTTTCTTGAATATGAGAACTTATTTTTTCTTCGATATCATAAAGACACCGAACATAGCTAATTTATAATTCTACAAGGAAAAATCTTTGAGCTATTAGGTAGGTAGTGGAAAGTAAACCAAAGCGTGATCTACTTTTTGTATGGAATTCAAAATCATCAATAAGGACTTTACTAGAAGGCATAATCCGCTCTAGTATGACTGGCATTTCATTAAGGATTTCTTTCTTTTCTGGTAGGAGGTCGGCTTTGATGATCACCATTGGCGAGTTCTCGCGTTAGACTGTCTGCCAAAGAGTTCTTCGATCCCTGTATATGTTCAATAGAAAAGGAAAACTGGTTAAGTAATAATTGCCAATGCAGGAGTCGCCCTTGCGCTTGCATATTTGATAAATTCTTTTTCATAAAACTGAGTATTCCTTTGCAATCAGTTCGAATGAGAAAAGATTTAGGGGCTAAAAAGATTAAGAATTTTTCAATTCCCCTTATGATTGCAAGAATTTCTTTTTTCATCGTGAGATAGTTGCATTCTGCTATATTAAAGCTTCCACTGTAATATTTGCAGAGTTCTTCTTCTTCTTTGATTTTGAGTACCGCACTTCAGTGCTCATTACTGGCATCTGTCTTAAGAATTAAATCATCTTCTTCGTTAGGTAAATTAAGGACAGGAAGATTTTTACACATTTTCTTGAAATTTTGAACAATCTTTGTATCGTTAATAGTTCATATCCAGCTAACACCTTTCTTGAGTTTTTGCTGTAATAGTTTTCTTAGTTTAGCTAAATCTTTAATGAAATTAGAAGCATAGGTAAGACACCCTAGAAACCTTTCTAGTTACTTCATATCTTTAATTTTTTCAGAAAAATTTTCTATTTTTTTAAGAATATATTTTTGTAGAATAATCTGTCTAGCTTTTATTTCTAGACCTGAAAATTCAATTTCTTGTTCAGCATAAATGCACTTGTTTTTTCCTAGTATAATACCATGGTCAATGCATCTTTGGGTGACAGCCAATACATCATGTTTATGCTGCTCTATGGTTTTAGAAAAGATAAGGATATCATTAATGTGTACCAGACAACAATGATTAAGATCTTTGAAGATATTTTTCGTTCTTCTCTAGAATATTTGAGGTGCATTTTTAAGACTAAATGGTATTACTATCCATTCATAATGCCCTTATGGGGCACTAAATACAGTTAAAGGAATACTTTTCTCATCCATTTTTATCTGCCAATAGCCACTCTTGCAATCCATTTTCGAGAACCAAGAGGTTATTTGAATTCTGTTGAAAAAGACTGTTTTGTTAGGATTATAATAACCATCAAAGACAGTATTATCATTAAGCTTTTTATAATTGATTATCATTCTAACTTTTCCTCTTTTTTTTAGCATGATTTCTTATCATGAAAGTAGGACTAGTATGAGGACTCTTACTGTTTCTAATTAATCTTTTGTAAAGAAATTCTTTAATTTATTTATCAAATTCTTGGATATCCTGGTAGATATACACCATTTGTGTAACTCGAATGATAGTGTTGGGATTTAGTAAAGTGATTTTAGCAAATGTTTTGTCTTTATCCCAAAATTTTAGAGGGTTATCAGAGTAGAGTTCTTTACATAATTATTCTTGTTATTCAACAATCTGCTCTTTAACAGATAACTCGAGTAATGAAATTGTTAGTGCTACTTCTCGCTGTGCAGGCATTACCTTCTCACTACGCTGGCTGCGTGTAAATTCAATTTTCTGATGAGTGTAAGTCGTACTTAATTTTTCAATAGGAATTGAGTGACCATTAATTGTCAATATTATTTGGTTTATGGTCTGAGTGCAAGGAGAATATAATCTTTTAGAATTATTTATAATAATCATATCATGAGAGGGCTGATCAGTAGCTCATAGAATCGGTATAATATATTGAACTCCTCCTAATTCTATGGATAATCTTTCTATGGCTTCATTGTGGCTCATAATACTATTATTAGCTATCTTTACTTGTAAAGGATTTTTAACTCTTTTTCACATAAATTCAGAAAATAATAACCTTTTTCCAAAGCATACAGAACAACCACTATCTATGTAAGCATACAATTCATATTTATTATATCCTTCCAAATATATCATTATTGATATATAGATGCTATTAGGATTTATGTTGGTAGCTTTATAGGATATTTCCATAATCATATTTTTGACTAATTCATCTTCATATATAGGCTCACTGACAGTTCTAGTTTTGTACCCAATGACTTTTCTATCTAAACTCGTTAATCGATCTAGACTGGGTCTTGCAGCCTCAAAACTTATTCTACTCATTTCACCAATTAGGCTAATTGTATCATCTTCTTTAAACTTTTCTTTAGCGAATGAAGATCCTTCTCCCTAATCTGATCTTATACTCACGCTTCTTAATAGTTGAGGTTTAATGGTGATCTTACCTTCCTCATCAAGTTTTATTATATTTTTCTTATTAATCTTTGTAAGATTGGCAAAGCTAGATATCCAAGATCGATCGATTTTTATCTCCTGTGGATTGGACTTGATCCTCTGAATCTTTTGCATGGGGGTAGGATTCTCAAATTTTTCTACTTCTATCATTGTTACCTTAGTCTTAGGGTCTATCGTATTATCTAGCTTGTAAATAATTTTTCAAAAAATCCTTAAAGGATATCCTCCTCTTTTCATGTCCATCCCAACTGTTTTTATCTTAAGAGATAGGAAGTTTTTGGTAAATTCATCTTTTAGACTTACGTAATATCCAAGTCGATAGTTGAAACTTACTGACCCATTACATAAATTGGTTTTATCCCTGTGATTATCTGATTATTAAATTTGGTATATCTAATATCACAGAGTAAAGCGTAAAGATCTATATCTTTATCATAATATTGTAATAGAGTGATTTGAATTTGGATACTTTCGACATGGATGTACCTATATTTTCTATCTTTGTTATACTTAAGGATATTATCCCAATTAATAAGATTAACTTCCCCAACGTCATACTCACAATCCTTTATTTCCATATCTCCTTCCATCATTTCACATACATATTTACTTTTTAATTGAAAATAGATTTTTTATAAATCATATCTTTTTGGATTATGGGTAGAACCCAATTTTATTTGACTTCTTCATGATCATTGTCTACCACAAATTCTTCTCCTTGGAGATCACCAAGGCTTACTGAGCTACTTTCCATCATATGGCTAGTTTCTTCATAATTACTTTCTTCATATTCATTGTCCTCTATGATTTCAACAATTCCTTTGTTATTGCCTAGGGGTAGGTCTAAAGCCTCATCTTCACTAAGCTCAACATAATCTAGGCTTCCCAATGTTTCAATAAGTTTGTTATTCTTTCTGTTTTTGCATTCATTAGCATAATGCCCTACTTCTCCACATGCCCAACATTTACAGTTGTTTTTACCTACCGGACAATAAACAACTTTTCTAAAAAACCTACGTTTTTTAGAACTTAGTTTGTTGTAATATTTTCTTCTATATTTTTCCCCTCTCTGCTTGTTAAAACTCTTTTTCGTATAGAATTTTCTTTTTTCTTCTTTTCTCAAATTCTTTTCCCCATTAGTGAAGTGAATCCCAACAAGTTAAGAACTGCTTTTTAATCTTCTTTTGCTTTGCACATCAAGGCATTGTTCATTGACCCATTTTCGAAGATAGGAAATTCTCGAACCAAGGGTATCAACAACATCTGTTCGTTCTAACCATGCCATGTATTTTTCATTAATTATAGAATTTATAAGATATGACAACTTATCATAGAATATGCCAAGATTGGTTTCATTATGTCCAATTTTGTAATAGTATTAACTAAATTCTGTAATATAATTTTCTAGATATCTCATATCCCATAGTTCTATGTTATTAATTTTTCATTGCCATTCTCATGCTGTTTCTTCAGAATCAATTTTAGTTCCGATGAATTCAGTTTCAATTTCTTTGCACAGACTTCTAAACATAGCAGTTGGTGTTTCCATCGTTCTTAATGTATTTTTACCATCTTCACTTAATGAATCATACCGGTCAGCTACAGTGCCGGAAAAAGTATGTTCGATATAATTAAGAAAATTAGCCGCAATCCACGTAGTATTAAGGTTTAAGACACTGTTCATTCCTCTTTTTCAGTGCTCAAATATTTCTTCTTCTAGTTGGACATTATTAGTCTCTTCATTATCATTACACAAAACATCATATTTATCACTAATAGCACTCATGATTTTGTTTAGTTCTTCAGGATTTTGTTCTTTATCAAACATTTTTTGTAGTTCTTCAAGGGAATGTTGCTTATACTCCATCTTATTTTTCTTTCTTTTCAGTTGATTTCTTACCAGATTGTTCTCCTATTTCTTTTTAGATTTTTATCTCTTGTAAAGAAAATGGAATCTTGTTTTTTGGATTTTGGAAAGGATATTTATGCTGGAAA